>CAUYSK010088705.1:0-12250 GCA_963575035.1 Avahi laniger | reverse complement strand
CTTGTAGTCCCAGCTACTTGGGAGGCTGAGACAGTAGGATTGCTGGAGCCCAGGAGTTTGAGGTTGCTGTGAGCTAGGCTGATGCCATGGCACTCGCCCCAGGCAAGAGAGTGAGACTCTGTCTCAAAAAAAAAAAAAAAGTTAAACCAAAGAAAGATGTTGCTCTTAATTTATAAATGGCTCATTAAAACTAGCAAGAAAAGCTCTAAGATATCAACAAGAAAATGTGCAACCACCACAAAAATTCACAAATATAAATGGCAATAAAACATAAAAACTATTCCACAAGAAAATGAGCAAACACAAAAAGATAATTCACAAAATAAATTTAAATAGCAATGAAACATTTAAATAGCAAAAGGTTTCACATATTCTTGTAACCAGACACCCAAATTGACAAGATAGCTCTTTCTGGCCTAAGAAATTAGCAAACACTTTTAAGTAATGCTCAAAGCTAGAAAGAGTATAGTAAGGTAAGCACTACATGTAGTCTATACTTCTTTCAATCATTCCAGAAGGAAATTTTTAACAATAGATATTAAAATTCTTAAAATTGTTCAAACTCCTTTCAAATTCTACTTTCAAGAAGTTCTTTTAATAGAGCATTCAGAAGAACAGACAGATTTGTATACAAATAGGTTCACTGCAATGTCATCTAGAATAACAACAAACTAGTAATAACTTATATGGTTTACAGTATAACCATAAAATGGAATGATTTTAAAATGTTGTTTTAGTATTTTTACTAACATGGCAAATGCTTGCAGTATGTTCAGATATTATTGCCCATTTCAGCCTAAAGGGACCTCTTCCCATCCCTGTATAATTTATTTGGCAATTAATCATTCTTGTGATCTCTCTTATTGCTGTAATAAAGTATTATTTAAACCTTTCATATCTCTTCACATTTATGTCTAAGGCGATAACACAAAATAGAGTAACAAATATGGATTTGAGACCGGGCTCCAAGTATTCGGTACTAATATATCTCTTAAAGCCTCATCTGAAAACGTGCACCTAAAAGTTCACTGTAATAATGATATAAAATAATGTTACACCACTTATATGATGGCATATAAGTAGATGATATGTATAAATTTATCATTTCTGTGCCAGACTATGAATTATAAATTTTCAATAACCATACATCTTCTTCTCAACTGGATTATAAATTCTTCGAAAGCAGGGAATGCTTTATTATATGCTTTATTTTTATAATAAAAAGATTATCTGGTTGGAGAGTATGGGACTAATCCCAAGAGCAGTGCCAACTGAAATGACTCCAAAAGAAAAGAGAGGAAAGGGCCACTGATATACAGGAACCCATCTGTGCAAAGGCATGAAGGTGAGAAAGAACACGAAATGCTCAGGAACTGGGAAAATGTTCAGTGAGTCTCAATTCTAACAGGCAAGGGCTTCATCAGGACTATATGGCCTGGACCTCAAGCCTAAAAGAGCCTCAAATTTGACTACTGTTGAACAGCAAATTTATACAGGATGCACGTGAAGGCTTCTTCACAAACGTGGACTCTAACTGAAATTCATTACCTCCCTAATTCTAGGTAAATCTGAGGGTGGGGAAATCTCCAACTCGGAAAGCTCTCTGGGCTTAATCAAGGGTCTTAGAGGACCTGGTCAGTAAGTAGAGACCATGTCGACTGTATTCACCACTGGGGGCCCCATGGCCTAGCACTAGCACTGTTTGATACACAGCAGGCGCTTAAAAATGAGTGAGTCTACAAGGGAAATGGATACATGGAGGGGTAGGATGGGCTGAAGCAGTAAGCCACTGCTGACTATGAGTCAGTGAAGTTTTAGTTTTTAAATTTCATTCACCCAGTCAGGCTAATTATTCTCCCTTTTTAGTAATCATTCCTCAATATACACACATTCCTTTTTATTTTCTGTTAAACAGCCCTTAGATATTCAAACGCCCAAGGAAAACAATAAGGGCTTCTTTTACAAACTAAAAGCACAGTTCTCAGGTTGAAGTTTCATGACAAATGTTTTTGGTGTTTCCAGAAGTACTTTTCCCCAATTTACTTCTGATAGATGAATGAATATAATGAAACAGTTACTATATCATTTATTTTTGTTCAAGACATAATATCCAAAATTATGTATGTGATTGGTAGGGGGATGGGGTTGAAAGGCAACCAATACGAGGCTGCCATCATTTTACTTTGCCAAGCAAAGACTTTAAACATATATAAAATCTACTGCCACCACTGTTTCCAAAAGAAAACACAATTTAATCCTGGAAAATAAATTTAATTTTATAGAAAAAAATCACTACAGTGTCATTTTTCAATTTACTGCAGGCTGATAACTTTGTCATCTGTTTGGGAACCTCTGCACTAAAAGAGTCGATTTGGTTTACTCTTCTAGAGAAACTTTCCTTAAAGGTATTTTACTTTAAAATTCTTCATTAGACTTCCCTCTCATGAGCATACTGGGACAATGAATGCCACATGAAGTAACACAGCATCTTGTTTTCTACCCACCTTCTCTTTCTTCTTTGCAGTCCCTAACTCCCCACCCTTTTTCCACTGTTCTCTTCATTTATCCACTCTCCTTACAAGAACTTCTAGACTTACACACCAATCAAGTATCTAAAGCAAAAGCTCGAGGTGGTGGTACAGTTCTTACTTTAGTGACTGCTTTATGGTACTGAGGATCACATACTTCAAATACCCTGAGGAATAAAAGGCATCAAAAAAAGCACAACCAAAGCTATACACACTAAAGATAATCTCAAAGCCTTCAATGAATCCTAACTCAAAATTTCGAGAATTATGAATTCAAAAATTGCATACAGTGCTTTCTATCAGACACCTACATGTGGCAGGATAAAGTCTTCTTTAAATTTTCAAATCAACTTCATGTTTGAATATTTAGCAAGGGTTAACGACAGTAAATACAGCAAAGTGATTAGTAATCTGATTCTAAACGTAGGCTTAATAATACTGTCAAGCTTATCTGTTCTACTTAAAAGAAAATAAAGAGTAGGCAATTGCACAATTAACTTAGATGGGCTAAGAACTAAGTAGGACAAAGAAATTTAATGGATAAAAATGACTTTTATTTAAACTGAATTTTCTAAGGCGGCCCACTTGGGGGAAAAAACACATATACTGTATTATTTTGACCTAAGAAATGTAAAAGAGATAGCCATTACAATTATAAAATAGAGATAATTTCTAATCAAATACTACTTGAGAGTATTTACTACTTAACCATTTTAAGAAATATTTTTAAAATGGATCATATCAAAAAATAGTATAAGGATACTTACGAGGCTCCAATACATCCACAAATTTACTCATTCATTTACCAAAAATCCTGAGCCTCTCATGTGGGGGATGCCTCTAGGCACTTCAGGGATAAACAGAATGCTTAAGATGATAGCCACTTTTCTCAAGTAGCTAGTTCACAGACAAGAGAAGACAGACACATGAATAATTTTTAAAACATGAAAGGAAGAAATGTAAATAGATGACTGACATAGCATTGAATCTCACAAATAATTTAAAAAATGCAAGAATTTAAAACTAACAACTTTTTTTAACTTATCAAACTGGCAAAGGCTTAAAAATTATAATTGTAATGGCAAAAATAAACTCATATTTCTGGTGGAAATTGGCACAAATATTCTGAGCATTTGACAATATAAATCAAAGATCTTAAAAAATGCTCACTCCAAAGGATGGAAACAACCAAAGTGTCTATCAACAGACAGATGGATTAACAAAGTGTGGTGTGAGTGTACAATAGCACTTTATTAAGCCTTAAATAGCAAGGAAACTCTCTATGCCATAACATAGAAGTACCTTAAGGAAATTATGCTAAATGAAATAAGCCAGTCATGAAAAGACAAATACTGTAAGATTCCACTTACAGTGAGGTGCCTAGAGCAGTGAAATTCAGAGAGACTACAAAGTAGAACAGTGGTTACCGGGGGAATGGGGAGTTACTGTTTAATGGATATAGAGTTTCTGTTTTGCCAGATAAAAAGAGTTCTGGAGATTTGCTGCACAACAGTGTGAATATATACTGTACTGAACTATACGCTTAAAAATGGTTAAGAAGGGTTGGGTGTGGTGGCTCACGTCTGTAATCCCGGCACTTTGGGAGGCCAAGGCAGAAGGAATGCTTAAGCCAGGAGTTCAAGACCAGCCTGAGATCTGGTCTCTACAAAAAATTTAAAAATTAGCCAGGCGTGGTGGTACACGACTATAGTCCCAGCTATTCAGGAGGCTGAAGCAGGAGGATTGCTTGAACCCAGGAGTTGGAGGCTGCAGTGAGCTATGATCACGCCACTGCATTCTAGCCCAGGTGACAGAGCAGGACCCTGTCTCTCAAAAAAAAAAAAAGTTAAGATGGTTTAAAAAAAAAATTGAATACACTTTTACACAATGGAATATTTGACAGTAACAAGAACATAAGACCCACTGCTACCCAAAATGACACAGATGAACCTCACAAGCACCATGCTGAGTGACCGAAGCTGATATAAAATACCAGTAAATGTGAGGATAACGTGGAAGGGAAGAGTAGTACACGTAAGTGCAAGGAGAGATTTTTCTAGGACACTGCTCATTTCTATTTCTTCACATAGGTGAACTTTAGAAGGTTGTATTCACTTTTGGACAATTCGTCAGACTATACATTTAATATGTACACATGTCTGTGTTATATAATAAATATTATACAAAAATTTAAACAAAAAAAGGAACCTATGAGATCCTGCAAAATCAGTCAACTGTCCCCTTTATCTCTGTATTACCACATTCTGTCAATAGCTACAGAGGTGTCCCTATTATAACATATATAAATTCAATATGTAAAATTCTGAAAGAATAAAACAGACAACTTTAAAATATATATTTTATATATATACATACACTCTTTGATATAGCAACTACATTTTCAGGATTTTATTCTAATAAAACATCTGGAATAGACATAAAGATTGAGCTAAAAACAATGCTTTTAACATTGGTGTTTATATAGCAAAAGAAATAGAAACATTCTAAAAGTCCAACAGAAGACTGGTGAAATAAGGATCACAAACAGCTTCCTAGAAGAGAAACATCAGAAAACACTCAGTAGGAGTCAGTACACAGTTGCTACACAAGACAGGTTCCTACTAGGAGACTGAGGTTATGCCAAATATTATGTAATAAAAATCACTGCATCCCATTTTCCACTCTAACCCACTTTCTGCCTTCCTACTTTCTTTCTATTCTGTGAATTTACCAGGATTTCGTGGAAGAAACCAGCAGCTTTCCATTATTACCATGTTTATCACATTAAAAGTTTAATTAAAAGCAAGAGTCAAGGCCATACTTCACAGATTTTAAAACACATTTTTTTCCTCACCTTAGTATGTCTGATAGTTCACTACATCCTACAAAAGACATAAAACAGTATTATGTCGTAGTTTCATTGCAGTGGTTTTTCCTTAGTGATATATAAAATTATAGTGCATCTTATAATTGATGGCACTTTATATTTGATGAAATATTACTCTCTAAAAGCTCAGTATCAAGAAGCTAAGTATGACTACTAGAAATGAAGTCTATTCAAGAGCAGAAACACCAAATATGAACCAAAGCATTTAAAAAAAGAGAAAATTTTTTTTCATAGATTTTCAGAGACTATAAAGAATTGTGTCTAAGTATTTACAATTAAAGAAATTATTTCAAACTATTTGATACAAATGAAAATACTTAATGTTGTAAACAACAGAGTACGCTGGGCACCAACATCACTTTTGACAGTTGTTGAATTTTATTTGAGCCCTATGCTCCTTAAGAGAGCAATGGGTAAGAAACACCCCCTACCCTCTTCTATCCCAAGAAATGACTAACCTCAAAGGACCGCCATGTCCTTGTATGTTCTGAAATAAGGCCCACCTCTATCTTCCTCAATGATTTCCATGATTTATAAAACCCCAAGTTTGCTTCTTTCTTGAGACACTCCTCATTAATGAACATTTCTCCTCATTGCAATAGCCAGAATAAAATCATCTCCTTAACTGTCCAGACCGCTTTGCTTTTCCCATTTGGAAGCCAGGACTCAGGCACAGAATTAAGACCTTGTCTTCAGATCCCTGTTGACTCAACCCAGGTTTACAAGGGTGCTAGAATCCTCTGTGCCCTGTCCCCGACCTGTGACCCAGGGACCCAACCGTGAGTCTGAGTCCTGGTCCTGTGGTTTGGCCCTTGGCTATCAGAACAGATTAAGGAACTCGATTTGATTCTTTTTGAGATCTGCTTTATTTCTGTTGCTGGCTTCTTTTGGTTTCATGGTTTGTCAATCTCTACAAACAAATTAATGGGTTATAGGGATCTTGTCTCTAGAGAAAGATGACAGAGAAGATGTTTTGTTAGTGTTTTTTGTTTGTCCAGCTGTCTATTTTGAGCTCAAATCAATTAACTTCACACCAAGAAGTGGCTCTCTGAACTAGTGAATTTTATATTTGTGTTTATGCTTGATTCATGGCTAAAATTTTAAAATTGAATATATATGCTTTCTGTGTTATTTTTATGTCTGTAACTCAGAAAAACCTTTACTTCTCGCTGTGTGTGTGTGTGTGTGTGTGTGTGTGTGTGTGTATTTTTCACCTCTAGATGGTATTACCAAATTGGATTACAAAATCTCTTAAAGGAATTCTATTCTGACTGGCTTACAGATAAATAAGCACAGTTGTCTTTTGAAGTCCATAGGAGATTGGTTCCCAGATCCCGTGGAAACCAAGATCCTGGATGTTCAAGTCCTTGATACAAAATGACACAATTTCTTTAATTTGAATCTAGCATCTTCTAGGCCAGTTTTTCATTTGGAAAACCTTCTAGGCTAGGTTTTCAAATGGAGATTCTCATCACTTACCTGTGGAATTTTATTAATACATACAGATGTTTAGGACATATTCCAGACTTACAGAATCTCTTTACTTTATATTCTTGATATATTCTTGGTATATTCTAAACTATATGCTTGGTATATTCTTGGTATATACCAGGACTATCATAAATTATAACTGGAAATTTTTTCCTCAGTAAAGATTATGTTTCCATTTTTATAAATTAGTGCAATATCCACTCTTTCTTGAAAACAGAGTTAATCATTATGTTTGTTAATATTTTGGCAAAAAAATTTTGGACATTTATTGTTTTGCATGTCACAGAAACAACCAAATATCTTTATCAATTATTTTATTGTTGTAATGAATCCTCATTAGATCTTTCACTTTTGAAAATTATCAGTAATAAATTAACCACAACCACTTTGTCATCTACAGATAGGTTTTTCTTTAACTCTACTGCTTCCCTGACAGCACTTACAACCAGCTACAGGCCAGAGTGCTTGTCTCCAACAAGGCAGGGCGATCTTAGGGCCTGTGGAAAAGGACCATGCCAGACGCTTTTGAGTAAAGACTGCTGATGGCATGTTTAAACGACTTTGAGAAGATACCCGTGGACTGTGTCAGGCTTTCTAGAACTCTAATCAAGAAGATGGATTCATGAGACTGCTTACCTGAAGATCAAGTGGAATTAGAAATTATCTAGGACTGAAAGAATGAGGAATGTCTGTGGGTTTTGTTTGAATACTGTTGTTGTTATTAATGTTTTATTTTCTGGATATGTAAAGAATCCCTTTCTCTTTTTTCTCTTAAGCTATCTATAACTCATTACAATTTAGTAGACTATGTTTGTATAACTAAAATAGTCACCATTAACAATTTTGTAACTAAATTGTCCAGGGCAGTTTGTCTTTCACATTGGTATGAAGTTAACTTAATAATTTTCTAGAAAGAAATGTAGCAACACATCTTAAGTGCCTCAAAACTCTTAAATATCTTACGACCTAGGAATCTATCCTAAAGAAATAAACTAAAATACTGAAAAGTTTACAAAAATATTTTTGTCAAGTTATTATAAGTGGAATCATGTATGCTACAACCTGTTCTAAATATGTTATCAAATAATTCAAGCAATTAAATTATGAGAGGAATAGTTTGCCATTGTTTATCATAGGAAAACGTTCATGATAGTTTGTAAAGATAAACTCCAAAAAAAAAATGTACACATGCACAGATAAAGCCCAGAAAAAAATTATGCCAAAATGTTAATAGTGACTATTTTCAGATAGTAGGATTAGAATTGGTTATTTTCTTCTTTATACTTTTCATATTTTTTCATAATGGACATGTGTTGCTTTTATAATCAGAGAGATTTCTAACTGTTAGTTTTATTAAGTGAACATATTTCATTCACTTTTCTGAGGCAGCAGCTAGATCTGAAAAATATTACTCTTGAATATAGTGCAAACATTTAAAAAATGAAAAGAGTATTAATCCAAGTTATAAAGACACATCACGTTAAATAAACTAAAAAAAACTACCAAAGAAAAAGAAAGCTGTGCCTACTGACCTAAATAAGTCACTTAATCAGTAGTGTTACACTTCTGATTTTAGCAGCATGATTTATGACTTTCCAAGGCAGAATTCCAAAAACCCGTAGGAATAACATGCAAAATACACCACAATTAAAGCAAAAGAGGGAATTTGGAAAAGCTGAGTCCCAAAAACCTTTTCTCATTTCTATGGCTTCTGCAGACAATGAAAAAAAGATGTTTCTTGAATAATGGAGATTATTGTAGCAATTTTTAGAAGTATCTAGCTTCAATGTATATTTAACGATTTTTTAAGAAAATTACCACAGGACTTCCCTCCTTTTCACTTTAAACCAAAAAAAAAAATAGTAAGGAAAAGGAAATATTACAAGACAGCTAATTCTGGGCACTTACTATATATGAGGTATTATTTCATTTAATTTTAATAGCAAGTTAAGTGCTATTATTTTTACTTCAAATGAGGAAACAGACTAAGAGAAGTTCAATAACTTAAATCAGAACCAAAATCATACACTTAATAACGTAAATCAATAGCCAGAATCATACACTAGTGACAACAAGGGAACATTCAAAGCCTGTCTAATACCAAAACCCGTGCTCTAACCAACATATTCACTACCTCCTGCATCCAGCAAGTATGGGCAAAGAACCTACTAACTGTTAGGCACTGTGCCAGGAATTGGGGTATCATGGCGTTTACTGAAGGCAAAGACAATAAATATGTGCACAAATACATAATGGCAAATGGTGGCATGCGCTATGGGGCAAAACTACAAGGGCTCTTAGGACACATAACAGAAGGACCTAATTTAATCTAGGGGAAAGAGGAAGATGTCAAAGTTGACCCTAAAAGTAAGCAATGCTTGAGAGAAGATGTGAAGTGAAACTGCTGTTAACTTAATCTTATACATGACATATATAGGTACATATATGGCATATGTAACATATACATATCATTCATACATGAGATATATACATCAGGTACATATGTATACATCAAGAATGAGTTCCCTTTTTTTCTTATGGACTGCTCTATGTAAAAACTTTAAATACAGCCCAGCGTTTTAGAGAAAAATGAATAAATTACGTAAGGGACTCACATATTCCAACCCCAATTTTAACTCTAAAATTAATCCAGAATTTTAAACTGATCTTTACAATTTCTGTATCTTAAGAATATGCAACCAAGAGAACAACCTTAAGAGACAAGCATAAATGCATCCTTACTTCTTGCCTTCAGGTAATACTACTACTTTCAAGGAAAAGTATCCAGTGCCGAGCTTTTCACAATTCCATTTGATCATTTAGTGGATAAATACTGTAACTTGTTCTACTGACTCAGTCTCACGAGACAAGGTACAAAGTATAATAGTATCTTTTTTATTTTTGGTAGAGCCATCTTTTTCAAACTGAGGGTCATAACCCACTTACGGTTAATAAAATCAATTTAGAGGTCATGATAAACCTTTTTTAAATAGAGTAGAATAAAAATTATTGGAGTGTATCATATATTGCAAAGTTAAACGCTGTTTCATAAATTTTTTGTTTCAATTATACAGCATACATACACTCTTGTAAAATACATTTCTTACTGTAGATCACAATCACCACAGTTTCAAAACCACTATCCCAGACAGAAATTAGAATCTTACTGTCTGTTAGATCTAAAAACTAAGCACTGAAAAGAATAATATATATAAAAAAGTTTGAGCATTGGCTCTTCTTTATTCCGTGAACAAGAAATAAAGTTTGATGGTGAAAAAAACTGTGTACAATGAGTTCTGGAGAGATTTCATACTTTTTCTTAGCATTTTTCCTTCTGAAAATGAATCTTTCACTTCTGCTCGATTTATAAAGTCTAAATAATCCAGAAAACAAGCATTCCACAGTTGCCGAGTAACTGTTCATGTGGGCTTGAGCTGAAGCTGGGCTAGGTAAGTCAAGCAGCAGAAGAACACCTCTGGCTTTGGACCCTCACCAGGGTAGCTCAGCTTAGGCAAGGGCAGCAAGGGCCCGCACACCTGTGCCCTCAGCCCAGCCCTAGGGAAGCTGCAGTCTCGCCAGGCAGGTGTCCTGTCTCTAAAATGAGAGGCATGAGGGTAGGGAACCTGCAGCCGTGGGGCCACATGTGGCCTTCTGGATCCTTGAGTGTGGCCTTTTGACTGAATTCAAATTTTACAGAACAAGTCTTTTTAATAAAGGCATTTGTTCTATGAAGTTTGGATTTGATCAAGGGGCCACTCTTGGGGATTTGGAGGGATGCATGTGGCCTTGAAGGCACAGGTTCCCCACAAAATGAACATTAAGAGTCCTACTACCCATAAGACTTGCATTAGCAAATGCTTACTTCCTTATCTAAGACCTAAATACTTTCACATTCAACAAACTCCAAAATTTTTGTGAGAAAACCAAGTTATACCTATATTTTTATGTTCCTACATAAAGACTTTGGGATTTTAAATGAAATTAATCTTACTCAAATTTTCTTCCAAAATTTCCCCACTGAAAGATTAAAAAGGTTGCCAATTTCTATTAATTTGACATTTCTAAAGTAGCTGTCCTCTAACAAGCCTTATCAGAAAGTTCTACAGTTCAGCAATATCGTCAAATAGCTTGCTCTAATGCAAAAAAGCTTCCACTAAAAACATCAAATCTGATGAGCTTTAAAACTTAGTATCTGCTTTTCTCCATAGAAGGCTTATTTCTTCTGAAATAATGCCGAATGAAATCCATTTATGAAATGCGTTTGATAGACTGCCTAGTACATTCTTAATAGCTTTCCCTGCTACTTTATAAACATGTGTCATCCATATGATCCATGAGACTAATACTTCTACTGAAGTCTGCAAAATACAACAAATGAATGTACTTGTAAGTCAAAAACAAATCTTCATTTTGCCTATTAGCAAATAAACATTTGCAATAAATATTGTAAAGGCAAATGGCATTCCATCACATAAGCATGAAGTCTGCAGGGATCTCAGAATGCACCTACCACACCTACTGCCAATGGTATAATGTTCCTTTTAAAATATGGCCATTGAAAATACACCTCTTAAAAGGGGGAAAGCATTTTAACATGACATACATGTTAAGAACTCAGTTATAGATTTTAAATAGTTCTATAGATATAAAAGACCATCATAATCCAAGCTGTGTGTCTGTTTTGTTATTGAAGTTGTTTCTAACCTACAAATTTTGTTACCCAGGATGAACTAAATAACTAAAGAAAACTAGTTGGACCAGTTTGCTATAGTCAGCTCAGATAGTTCAGATGCCAAAAATAAAAGTTTATTTAAAATCTGGCAACATATTTTCTTTACATGACATATGGAATCTCATCAATTTCAACTTTAGTAACAATTCGAAGTAAGGAGCCTTAAAATTATAATGTACTAGTTAAGAATTTGGACTCTAAGTTTTTATTTTAAAATAAAAACATGTAATGTGTTGATTATAAAAAATTTTAGGAAAAATTAGTATGTATTCTTTTTTTTCTTTTTAGACAGAATCTCACTGTGTTGCCTAGGATAGAGTGCCGTGGCATCATCTTAGCTCACAGCAACCTCAAATTCCTGGGCTCAAGCGATCCTCCTGCCTCAGCCTCCCAAGTAGCTGGGACTACAGGCATGTGCCACCATGCCTGGCTAGTTTTTTCTATATATTTTTAGTTGTCTATCTAATTTCTTTCTATTTTTAGTAGAGACGGGGTCTCGCTCTTGCTCAGGCTGGTCTCGAACTCCTGAGCTCAAACAATCCGCCCGCCTCGGCCTCCCAGAGTGCTAGGATCACAGGCGTGAGCCACCGCGCCCGGCCTGAAGGCCAAATT
>CAUYSK010088704.1:0-12642 GCA_963575035.1 Avahi laniger | reverse complement strand
CGTCTCCTCTCCACTGAGTCCCTCGTTTCCAGACCCAATTCTACATCCACTTCACACGAGCCCCTGCCTCACGGAGGGCTTGTAAGTCAGTGGGGAAGCTAGACTGTCCCATGCAGGACTTGTCCCGGTGCACTTACTGGCCAGGCTGGCGCCGCCGTCGCATGCTCCTCTCTCTATTGTCATATGTCCGCACTTTCCAGGTTTTGTATTCCTATCTTCTGTTACTCTTTTTCCTGATTTGTGTGTCCCCCACTGAATCTGCACCGATTCCCCTCGCTGTTTTTGTGGGAGAGCGCTCCGATTGTGTGTAGCAGACCGGGATCTACGTCTCCCTCTCTGGAAGCAGGGATCCAGGAGGCTACCCTAACTCCGCCATTTTTTCTCCCTCCCTGACTATGCATTTTTAAATAACTTGCCTTTGAGTTCACATATTCTCTTTTCTACATATCAGTTCTGCTGTTGATGCTTTCTGTTGCAATATTTTCATTTATTACATATTTTAGCTCCAAAATTTCTGCTTGATTTTTAAAAATATAATCTAAATCTGAAATTTAATTTCTAGTATTGATTGTTTATTGTTTTCCTGATTTCATTAAATTGTTTTTCTGTATTTTCTTAAAGTTCACTGAGCTTCCTTAAAACAATTATTTCAAAATCTTTGTCAGGAAATTCATAAATCATTATTTCTTTAATGTCAGTTACTGATGATTTATTTTGTATTTTTGGTAGTGTCATGTTTCCCTTATTGTTCCTGATCCTAAGTGGGGACTTATTCTAGTTGTTGCAGAATGGCTTTGTTCAGGAATTCCCTTTAGCTCTTCAGAGATTCTGGGCATGTCATCTGGTATGGTTCATGGGCAAGCTTGCTGCTTGTGTCCTCAGACTTGCTGTCCTGGTGACCGGCTCCAGTAGGTGGTTGGGCCTGGCACCTGGGTCTGCAGGATTGGGCCCAGAATCTACATACACTGGATTAGACCTTTTATTCAGGTCCAGGAGCAAGGGCCTGGAGCCTAAGTCCCTGAGGATATGCCTACATCTTGTATCTGTGGGTTCTGGCTTGAATCCTGGGTCCACAGAGTCTGACCTGGTACTGGGATGGGCTTGATGCCTGGGTTCACTATGACAGACATGGAACCTGAGTCCATAGTGGCCTTCCTGAAGCCTAGGTCTACCAGCTTTGCTTCTGGAGCCTTGGTCAGCAGGGGCTGACCTGGCACTACAGTCTACCAGGTTGAGCCTGAATCCTGGCTCTGCTAATGCAGAACTGGACCCTGGTTCTACCAGAGATCATTCCATGGGAATCATCCTGGTCTTGGGTTAGTCATGGAGCCTGGATCCACAGAGTTGACTCTGGAGCCTAGGACCACAGGTGCTGGCCTATTTCCTGGAGCCTGGATTCATGGGAGCTGGCCTGGAGGCTAGGTCTTTGAGAGCTGGCCTTAGTCCTAGTTCTTACAGGGTGGTCTTGGAGCCTGGGACTATGGAAACTAACCGAGCACTGAGGTCTGCTGGCATGGGCCTAGACCTTCAGTGTTCTGGAGCATGAGGCCACAGGAACTGGCTTGGAGGATTGGGTTCCATGGGTTGGCCAGGGCCTGGACAAGCCTGGAGTCTATGACCACTGATACCAGCCTTGTGCCCAAGGCCAGGCTTGCCAGCCTGGTATGGGGGCAGGACTAAAGCCTGGAGCTCTGTGGGACAATCTATATCAGGGCTGGGCTGGAACCTGGGTTAGCACTGAGGCTACAGGGATTGTTCTGGAATTGGATAGGCCTGGAGTCTCTATCTACAATGGCTATCCTGTAGGCTGGACTCATGGATGTCAGTTTGGTGTTGGAATGGACCTGAAGCCTGGGGCCATGTGGGCCAGCCTAGTGCTGAGGATGATCCAGAGCCTGAGGCCACCAGGATTGATCTGTTCCTGTTCTGGTCTGGCACTGAAGTAGGCCTGTAGGCTCAGTTCTGCTGGTGCTGGATTTTGCTAATATGAGCCCAGGTTTAGAGTCCAGAGAAAAGTCTGATACTCCCTTTCCTCTTCTTCCTCAAGCAGAGGGCATCTCTCCCCATGTTTTGCTGCCTCAGTTTGGGAGAAAGGTAGCACAGGTAAGGTAAAACTGTTCTTCCTACTCTCTTCAATGCATCTCACTGACATTCAGACTCCATACATTTCCTAGTTCTATTCTTATCCCCTTTCCCCAACACTGGGTTTATTTTCTATGAAGTAGCAAGAATGATTCAAACCTTGCAATGACTTCCCATCTTATTCAAAATAAAAGCCAAAGTCTCATGACCTATGAAGTCCTAAATGATCTCTCTCAGCTCACTCCCTGGTCTCGTTTTCTTCTGTCTCTGATTTTGCAACAGTGCAATACAGGCTTTGGTCAATGCCACAGGGAATTCCCAAATTAGGGTAGCCCTTCTTAGTTGTCCCAAATTTAAACGAAGAGTCTGGAATTTCACACCTCCTTAAAATTTAATGAATCTCATTCTGTGTCACTGGTGGAATGATTCCCTTCTGAGAAGCAGGATGTCTACCATGTGCCATCTAAAGTTTCAGGAACAGTGATCACAAACTTCCCAAGTATCTCATGGGAATGGGACATACATTTCACACTTTTGTTCCAGATCCCATGTATGTTATCTGTTAATGACACTAAACTACATAATGGCTATTGACTTTAGGGTATACTGAGTTCTTGAGAATGGCATTCTGTTGCAGAGCTGGAGCTCTAGCTAATATATTCAAAAGGCCATTTCATGGCTATGAGACCAGAAGACTCTGAGTGGTGGTATGTGATAAGAGCAGTGGATTATATTATAGTTTGCCCACTGGGGCACTTCCTTTGCTATAAACTGATTGAGCTGAACATAGAGATGCACCATCTTCATCTTTCATCAAAGAAGGATTTTTTTTTTTTTCCAGATGCTGGAGTAGTTGTCAGTAGGAAAATTTAAACTATTAGCCCATTTAAAGATACCCTCAGTTATAGAAAGCTTCTTATAAAGGTCGAGCACTTCCCAAGAGAGCACATATCCCGTTACTGGTTGAGGTGGAGGAATAAAGGCTGAGTCACTTAAGCTCAGTGTGTGACCACGTTTATTGGATCATTTTCTCTCCAGATCTCCACATAGGTTTGGACAAGGTTATGTAAGGCCACCACAACAGTTTAAGTCTTCCCTCTGCCCTTTTCTTCTTCCTTATCCTTTATCCACAGTTTTTAATCCTAAGGGCACTGCTAATAAACATTCTGTACACTAAACTCTACCCTGCATTCTGCTACTTAGAGAACCAACCTATGACAGTTGATAATAGAAGTAGTCCCCCACGATATTACTTTTAGTTTCATAATAATTTTAGACTTACAGAAGGGCTGAAAATATAGTATAGGATTTCTTATACATTATTCACCCAGTTTCCCCTAATGTAAGTAAAAACATGGTGCAATTATCAAAAGTAAGAAATTAACACTGGCATAATACTATGAATTAAACTACAGACTTTATTCAGATTTCCTGGCTTTTTCACTCATCTCCTTTTCCAGATCCATGAACTAATCCAAGATGCCACATTGCAAATAATTGTCTTGTCTCACTAGTCTTCCTTAATCTTTGAGGTTTCTCAGTCTTGTCTTTCATGACCTTAATATTTTTTAAGAGAAGGGTCAGCAATTCATTCTTACAGTGGCAGATATATAGTTGTGTGTGAGATTTCTTTTCATTCCCATAGGACTTCAGCCAGTGCCAGCACAATTCTTAGATAACTTATCATGCATTTGATCTACTGGTATAGGACTATGCATAACATCACATTAGCAAAGGGAACCCAATATACACAAAAGGAAGTATTGAAGGATTCATTGGCCATATTACACACAGGCAGTCCCCATGTTACGGACAAGATACATTCCTGAGACCATCTTTAAATCAGATTTGTATGTAACGCAAATCCTTGATGAATAGCACATATACAGTAATAAAAATAGCAATACTATAATGGTTTATATGTGGTAATAATAATACAGTGTAATAATAATATACCCCTGTTCTGTAATAATAGGTTACAGAAACTATTATGCTTTTTTAATTCAAACAGAACATAAAAACAAACTCATAAAAAAAGTTTCGATAGGAGAATTTTCAAGAAAGAATATTAAAGGTTAACATTTACCTATTTGCATCAATGCTAGACTAAAAGGGAATGCTATGCTTATTTTGCTCCTCTAACCAAATCAATAATAACCTTTCCATTTCAATAATTAACTCACTATGCTACTTAGTAATAATTGATTTCATTGGAATACTACCTTTCACATATTCCACTATTCTCACTTTATCCTTTATAATTGTTCCAATAATTGAGTGACTGAAGCCTAATGCTTTCCCAGTAAATAATGGTGATTGGCCTTTCTCCCAACGCATAATTATTTTTACTTTCATTTCCATTGTAATCACCTTTTACTTCACTGCAGGCTTACCTGGACTTGCAGTGAACTTTCACTTTGGAGTCATGGGTTATAAGGGTAAATAAACTCATAAAATTGACTCACAAAATTGAATTAAAAACTTAAGACAAAAGTGATGTGCATAAGTGACCATATAAACAATGAGACTAGGCACTAGTGTAAACCGTGCCAATGAATCACTTATGCCATGTGGGTTTGTTCATATGTGCAGAAGAAACCAGTTCCTAAATTATTTATTTAATTGTGTATTATCCTCGTGGGGAGCTTTGGGAGCCTCTCATAAGTATGGAACACCGGAAGTCGGATTGTCCATAATCCAGGGACTATCTATATTCCATTATACAAAACGTTGAAGCAGTAGTTTGAAGGTGATAGATTTTGAAACTACGATGCCATCTTCTAGGGAGTAGTCTTTGAATCAAAGACTTGTGTACTGGGCTGAAAAATATGCCCTAAAGATATCAGGTTGGCGAACCAGTAAATTTACCAGTAAATGCTACCTTATTAGAGAAAAGCTTCAGCTGAGATCCTGAGACCAGTTGCAGCAACAGCGGTGTATTTTATCCCACTAACTTTCTTCATTTAAGATTCTCCCAAGAAGTGATGCCTACCTGAATTCTGGATGAGCTGCTCTTTGTATATAAAGAAATAGGTCCAAGCAGAGCAAGGAGATGACTTTTATGCATATGGTGATATGTCATGCAGATATCCCTTTAACGAAGTGTAAGGGACCACAGATTCTAGGAACCCTTTCAGTAAATGTCTTTCAACTGGCAGCTATGTTGAAAGAAATTGCAGGAAGCCACCTTCTTCAGGGCATGTGTGGTCCACATTCAGTGTCTTATCAAGGTTGTGGTATGGAAGCCCAGCCATGTTATCCTACCTTGAGGTAACTGCGATGGTCTGCTTTAGCTTACAAGCTCCACCAGGCAACAGCCAAGGTCTCATACAGATTTAGATTACATCTTGGCTTCTCCTTTTGACAAATACTGCTTTCTTCCCCTTCCTTTCACAGGTGTTGATCTCAAGAGCACCCCCTAATAAACATCCTGCACCCTCCTAAATTCCATCTCAGTCTCTGCTCCAAAGAGAACCTAGTCTGTAAAAGCTGGGTCTTCTGGAGTTATGGCCAAAATGTTATGCCTTGGATTATAGGAGAGTTCAATCAAATCAACACAGTAAAGTCCCCCTGTATATTCTCTCTTTATTCTCTGACTCCCATCTCAACCACCTAAAGTATAATGTCCATGATGGCAGGGTTTGGTGCTAGCTATCAGCATAGTACCTTGTATGTAGTAGACACTGAGTAAATATTAAGTGAATTATGTGGATTGTTACTTTAATCTCTGAAAATATGGATCCCAGCCACTAATGTGGCATTTGAAGATGTTTTATGAAAAATATGTCTAATAAGATACAGCAGACTACTTTCAGATAGGACTTGAGTTTGGTTCACTATTTTGTTTTTCTCTCTGGCTCACTTGGTTATAGTTGCAGTTGTGCTGTTCATGTACACAAGGAAGGTCGTAAGTGGGAGGATATTGTTTCACCTAAAGTCATGCTCTTCAGAATAAGATGTAGTTCACAGACTAAAAGCTTTTTCTTTTTTGACTCTTATGCTCTAGTCTAACTAGTTCTGTCATTTCACACAGAACATTTTTCTAATCTTATTTCTCAGTTTTTATAGCACAAACACCTGTGTGGGTTGAAAAAATTATTTTGCTCTTTTTACATTATTAGGGTTTTAATGGTCTTAGAAGAAATGTAAGTGGACATTATTAAACTCTTTTTTCCTACTACAAATCAGATGTAACAATAGATGACACTACTTACAGAGGACAATACAGAATGATAATAGTATCAGAGTATAACAAATACCTAATGGATTTGTATTAATATTTCATAAGGATAAATGTATTTTTATGAACATTCAAATTTTTCTCTTCTGAAACTTAAAAATATTTATACGTCCAGTGACTCATACACTTACGTCTTCTAATTACAGACAAAATATGTACATTTTGAGGAAAATAAATATCATTAAACAGCAGTATGGTTTTAAAGAAAGTAAATGTTTGTTCATAATGTTGTCACCCAGATCCATATGTTCTATGATTGTTAGAAAAAAGCTGTCTATTAGTAAAGCAACAAGAACATTTTAAATGGCTATACACCTTGTTAGGAGTTCTCAAAAACCTAAATCTATGTAAATCTTACACTCTGACAACCTTAACAGAGACTGATCAGTCTGGGTAAAGTTCAGATGCACACTAATTTAACCCTTCATCTTGTAGAGAGTAAAGGTAGTAAATTGCTAAGAAAATAGTTTTGGAATCAGGAGTGGGGTGCTGGTATCAAAACTGTGGCACTTAAGAAGTATAACTTTGGGTTACTTAACATCTCCTGTCAAGCTGCCAGGTGTCCAGGTAGTCAAATAGGATAATGAGCCAAACTGAAAATAACAAGCTTGTACTCACTTACTGTGACAGTGTAAACAAGGGGCAAAAAAGTGGTGCTACCTGCCTAGTTTTCCCTCCACAACACAGCACGAGGTGAGGGTCAGATGAGTGAGCACAGAAGAGGGAACTTGTCTCACTGCTGAGGATGCCTTAACAAGAGGCTTCTTTATTGGTTTGAGGGGAGGGAGATTGGAGAGAGGTATTGAGTCAGAATGGAGAAAAGCATTTTGATAAGGAGGTATCCACATAGGTACGTCAAAAGGTGCTTCAGCTGAAGTACCCCCTCCTCTGATAAGGAATCTCTAAATGGAGGTGCCTGAGCAAAGAATGCAGACACATGTGTGCATGTGGCTGGCCCAAAAGGATGGAGCCTTGACTGCAACTCACTCAGGAAACTGTAGGGCACTACCTGCCCACCACATCTGATGTGGGGAGGATAATTTTCCCCCACAAAGCTTGGGAGGCAAAGCCTTTGGAATTGCCTACGGTCAGTCATGAATGGTTTCACATAGGATTTTTGCCCAGAGCTGGGCTCTTCACTCACTAGTAGTCAGAATAGACATAATACATATACTCAAAAATTTAAGAGCTTAACATAATTAACTTTTATTTCTTGTTGATCAGGCAGCACTTTTCCAAATGATAGCTTAGGGATCCAGGCATTTTCCATCTAATGGCATTGCCATTACAGTAATGTGGCCTTTGAAGTCATTGTGGAACAAAAAGAGGGAACCTAAAAATATCACCTTCAGGAACTTATGTCCTGGCTAAAAATGGCATTTATCACTCCTGTGAACATCTCATTGCAAGAACCCGGCTATATGCCTACAAACAAACTACAAGGAACTTTGGGTAACATAGTCTCCCTCTTTTTAGAATCAAAACTAAAACAGAATTTGATAAAAAAATAGCATTGTCTCTACAACACACTCTAGATTGTTTTCTCACCTTTAAAGGTCTATAGAAATACTTCATAATATGTTTTAAGGGTTAAGTGAGAAATTGCCTATAAAATGATTGGCATCAATTCTGGAATGTAATAAGGTATCAATAAATACTAGTGATCATTGTTAATATTACCTAAGAAAATTCCAGATGTCCTTAGCAAATACCTGTTCTTCAACAAACAACAAGAGGAATGCAAAAGAAGCTGTGTTTATAAAATATACCATCAGTTGCAATGAGACAGAATAAAGTAGACTAATAAAAGCACAACTATTTTAAAAAAGAATATTAAACAATAAAATGTATATGTCCATTGAATAGAAAATTAGATGAGCCACAAAGAAAAAAATACAACAGAATGTTAAAGAATAATTCATGTAAATTTCAAAAAAGAAATTAAATTGGAAAAATAGGAGAAATCACATCCTGTTCAGCATCAGGCTTCATGAGAGCTCCAGTTTGGAGAAAATAAAGGTTAACACATATATAATTAAGAGGTGGTTTGAATCTGAACATTAACCCAGCTGGACAGGGAAGGCAAGGCATCACTTAACTGTTGATAAGATAAAAAGACATTTTTCTTCATGATGGACTAGAGGTTTCATTCATGAACAACATATGAAACTCAAATCACAGGTTCTGACAAAGTTCAAATGTAAATGGTAATGTTTGGGTAAAAGAAAGAAGATTGAAATTTGTAGAAAGGTGTAAAAATGAGTAAGACATTTAAACTATAGGAAATTGCCCATTTTAACAAATGCATTTTTGAAATGAGGCATGTACCATTATAATTAGTAAATGTTTTTCTGTATTTATGAGCCATGGCAGACCCACATTATTTGGCAATAGTAATTTGTTTCATTATAGGGTATGACTACAAAAATATCAATTAACTATATTCATTTATAAGATAAATTATTGCTTTACTATGTTAAGTATCAGTGTGAAATAACTTTAAAAATGCTATACATTGTATATATTTTTAAAGTAAGGACTGATAAGAATAATAATGATGATTATGTTGATAATGATGACAAAAATGAAAAGAATAAAATGTCTACCTTTATTTTGGAATTATCTGATGATTTCCATTGTGTTCAAACAATAAAGACAAGGCAAGCCAGGTGTGTGCCTGTAGTTCCAGCTATTCAGGAGGCTGTGGCAGGAGGATCCCTGAGCCCAGGGGTTCAAGGATTCAAGGCAAAGAAGGTGTTTACCATAGCAGATTTTTTTTCTATGCACTGTCTCTCTCTTTCCAGTTTCTCAAAGGCTCTATCGGAATGCACAGACTTCCATTCCAAACTTCTAACCTACCACTCAAATGTGAAGTTCTCATCCTAACATTTGATCTCTTTCCTTTCCTTGAGAGCGTTTTGATATGTTATCTTTTTATGCCTGAGCTAAAACAAAAGTAACATTCTCTACTATCTGTCAATTAAATAGTGAGAGATATTTGAACCATTAGTTAAAGGGAAATATTGCCTGATCAATTAAATGCTGCCATAAGCAGTTGGATAAAGCAGTCTTTGCTGAATATCTTCTATTCTCTGTCTGCTGCACGTCAAATGGGCTCGAAGAAGTGGCCTCCATCAAGCAGTGCTATAGTGATTTTTTGGATCAAACGTGATTTTAATTTCAGTAATAGTGTCACCATATATTCTCACAAAAAGCATGGTTAGCACTGATATTAAAATAAATGAATAAAGCATGTGAACATAATTCACCAAGATCAGTTTTAGATTTGTAAATCACATTTACCTAATCAAAAATTTTTACATAACACATTTAGATGTCTCTAGCACTTTCAAATCCAATGTTAAATAGAAAATAATTGATGCCAGGTAGACTTTTTATTTAATGGGAGTAAATTACATTTTCACCAACAGTTTGTAATTGTGGAGAAATACTTACAAATAGCAAATGAAACTTTCTTTTTTTGTTAACTGAAAAGAAACCATGAAAATTATAAAAACAAACCAATGCATTTTTATGAGTACAATACATAATTTAATAAAAACAATACTTAAATCTGTTTTTGGTCTAGTATAAGGTAGATGAATTTCCATCTTTGATCACCAAACTTAATACGATATAATATTTTTTTGATTCCAACTTTATAATCTTTGCAGAGATCATTTTAAATGATGTGATAGGTAAAAAGTAACATAAAAATATATAAATTTGCTTAATAATACTTTATTCAGGTCAGAAATTTTATGTAATGTTGAAGTACTTTAAATTTGAAATTACTACTAAGAATTTTTATATTTGACTACATTTATTCTGGTGCTTTTCATTCCCACCAATATAATAAAATTTCCATTTGGTATAAAATATCTTTTATTATTTTTTATAGCGTAGGTCTGCTGACAACAAATTTTCTCAGCTTTATATATCTGAAAATGTTTTTAACCTGATTTTTGAAGGATATATTTAGTAGTGGATACAGAAGGCAGGATTGATTATTCTTGTCATTCAGCAGTATAAAGATGCCAATTCTTTCCTTTCTGGCCTTCGCTGTTTCTACTACTAAGTCAGTACAATTCTCATCCATGTCCCCTGTCCATAATATGTCTTTTCTTCTCTGGGTGCTTCTGAGATTTTATTTTCTGTCCAAAAATTGTACTATGATGTGGATAGGTTTAATTCTCTTTATATTTATTCAGATTAGGTTTCACTGATCTTCTTCAATCTGTAATTTGGATGTTTTCATTAAATGTGAAAGGTTTTTGACTTCTATTCCTTCCTCCTATTTTTTTATTTTTTTTAATTCAATATTACTCTTTTCTCATTCTGGGATTCTATTATAGACATATTAGGTACTTTTTAATTGTCACAGACATCTTTGAGGCTCCATTTATTTTCCTTTTTTTAATATTTTCCTCAGATTTGGTATATTTTTTAAACTGTGTTCAAGTTTACTGACTTATCATTTCCCATCTGCTGTTAAACAACTCCAATGACTTTTTAATTTGTGATTGTGATTTTCTCTTCTGTAATTCCTTTTTGAATCTCATTTGTTCCCATTTTTATGCTTAAATGCCTTAGCTATATGATAGTTAAAATTATGTTTACTTTATCATATTTCGCCATTTTTTAAACATATACATGATAGTTTCTGTAAAGCATTTTCTGCTAATTGCAGTATCTTGTTTCTTTATATAACTTGCAATTTGATTAAATATTGGAAATTATAAGTAATACGTTATATAGATTCTGGATTGTGTTATTGCCCTTCGCTGGTGCTGTATTTTGTTTGTTCCAATGAGCAGTGAAGGATTAACCTTGCCTAAATAGAGCTTTAGCTTTTTCCTTCAGCTCCTGGAGTATATAACCTCTAAGCCCTTGGAACATTCTGCCAGAGTGTATCAGCTTAAAGTCTGAAAGGAATGAAGACAAGTAAAGTATGTGGCAGTCAACCAGGTATACAAGACCAAGCCCAAGTGAAAATGCTGGCAACCAGTGCCCAGATGAGTTTCCCTGATTGGCAAACTCTGTGCATATTGTCACACATCATTGTTTGGAGTAATAGGCACTGTTCACATGGATCCCCTGGGAATAATTAACTAGGCTCTCCATGCCTTCATGTCTCAAGACCTCAATCATACATTTCTTCCCTGTGCTCATTTTAATCTGTGTCCTTTGACTGTAACATGCCATAGCCACAAGGACTGTGGCTGTTGTGAGACCTGTGCATCCCTCTACTGAATTATTGAACCTGAGATTGATATTGGGGATCCCCAAATTTGCAACTAGTCAGAAATAAGGATTGGTCTGGGTAAATTCTAAACTTTGCAACCAGGCTAATTTCTGGCTGACTTCTGTGAATGTATGTAGGCTTTGTTTTATGCATTTTTTAGCATGGTCTGTGAAAAGCTCAAAGCATTTTCCAAGCTCTTCTAATGTAGAAAACCTCCATGCCTTTCCTTCAATGTATCTTTTTGGGGCTTGTTCTTGAACTTTGTTAATATAGATGTAGAATATGTCTAAATATAGAACATTGGTTCTTGTTAGAAATGTGCAGTAAAACCCCACATTAAGTAAAATTGAGATGCCAGAATTTATTTTCTGTAATTCAGAGTATGGCATAATGTAGAGAAGGGGTGGGAAAACACTTTATGTAGAGTACATTTTCTTCAAGGTTTTGTAATACATACTGTTGAGATCTTTAATATCATTAAAATGCTTTGTAGTGGCTATCTTCTGCAGTTCAGCAATTAGAGTAAAAAATGTTACAAAATCCTGATTTAAATAAAAATAATGGTGTCCCAGAGTGGCAGCAGTTAAGTCATAGCTCTCAAACACGAGAGACATAATACACATGGTAATTATATTAGATAGTAGATCTGGAGTGATAACCTAATTTATGTGACCTGTGTAAGGAGTTAGTGATGCATTCCTAGGACTAAAATAGGTAGGTAGTCATCTAAATATGTACATGATCTGTGACTAAGTTTTAAAAAAAATAAGAAAGTCTCTACATTTTAGGAATAAATAATTCATCTAGCTCAAAAATAGGTCATGAAATTTAATCAAATTTCTAGAACTAAGACAGTGAACAGTTTCAAAGCTCCTTAATAAAGGGGAGACTTGTTTCTCAAAAGGGAGATCCTTAAAACACTTTAATAAATACTTAAATATTCTGTTAGGTTTTATATTTTTATGTCAAAATATTAAGGGGGTACAAGTATTTTTGTGACATGGATATCTTTTATATTGCTTAATTCAGGGCTATTAACATGCCCATCACCTGAACACTGTTCATTTACTTCTTA
>CAUYSK010088701.1:0-15474 GCA_963575035.1 Avahi laniger | reverse complement strand
CCCGGCGCAGAGTCTCACTCGCAGCCCTCACAGGAACCAGACTGCTCAAACTTTCGGCCAGACACAAATCCCGCATGATTCCTAAGCCAAAATTCCTGGGGGTGTGGTCTCCTCTTTAGGGCCTTTCTAGTGCCGCCAGGGTGCAGATGGAATTTATTTACATACAGTCGTGTCCATCACTGGGTCCAAATGGAAAGCTTTTTAAAAATATTGCTGATCACATGACATATGGTCACCATAATCACAGCATTTTCCAAGGTTCACCACCCTTGAAAGACATATTGTATCACCTACCACTTGCAACTCAGACGGCCGTAACTCAAACGCCCATCTAACACGTGCTCATACAAATACCAAATTAACTCATCTGCTCAAACAGTGGCTTTCACTCTTGGGTGATCTTATAAGCACCTGGAGAGCTAACGGGCACCCAGGGCCAGGCCCAGTGAGGTGAGACAGACCTGGTCCCGCGTGAGCATTGGGTTCCCTCAGGTGACTCCAGTCTGAGAACCGGGTGCTGGGCACCTGCCCAATAGCTGGGAATGGGAACCTGATCTTTGAAAAGCCCAAGAAACTAAGAGCAAAAGCGTTTTCACCAAAATGTCATTTTCAGCATTTTGACCTCCAGGTGCCTGGACCCTGTGTTGAGGGGGAGGGTCCCAGAGCCCACAGGCCCTTCCCCGCCTCCTCTGCTCTTTCCTCTTAGTGCTTTGGATGTACCTGGGCCAAAGTGTGACGGGTGGAAGGCTGAGGATGGGGGAGGGTGCTTATGAGGTTTGCCCAGTGAGTGGGGAGGGGACCATGGGTGACAGATCAAGGTGGGAGAAATGAAATCGGCTGCACAGGAGGAGAAGAGTTATCAGACCCTCCCAAGAGCCAAGGGCGGATGACCTCACAGAGTAGGACGACAATGGGTCAGTAAGGGCAGTGGGGAGCACTGCTTGCCACTGTGGGTTCTTGGGGCTCACCCAGCACTTGTCACCAACTCTATAACCTCTAGCTTCTCCTCCTGGGTTTCCTTACCTGTAAGATGGGATGGACTCCTACCTTACAGAGCAGATGTGAAGATTCAATGTGTTAATGCATTGGCACATAGTAAGTGCTCAATAAATGTTAGCTATTATTGCTATTATTATTACTGTGACAGAATCTCCCTTTGTTGCCAAAGGTGAACTTGAACTCCTGGGCTCAAGTGATCCTTCAGCCTCCCAGGGAGCTGGAACTACAGGTGTCGGCCACTGCACCCCGCTGAAGTGCTAGCTATTATTAATCCTCAATTAGTTATTACTAATTTCAATGTACTTCCTCTTTAAGATCTGGACCTCGGTGGCAAAGTCCTGCACAGACTCCCTAGCACTAGCCCACCACTGTGTCAGCACTCTCACCAAGCTGCAGAGAGCCTTAAGTGTGCTGCCTTAGGTCACAAAGACTTTCTTTAGTCTGGTGTCACTGACCCAGGGAACCCAAATCGCCATGTCTGTAGGTCCAGAACCAAGGGAGGTCTCAGCTCCCTCGGGTGGCTTAGGGAAGGGCAGGAAGTGCGTCAGCTGTGGTGAGGGCAGGCGCTGGGCCCCCACCGGTCAGGTTTGTCCTTGCAGGCAGGCAGAACCGGCAGGGGTGGGACCAGACATGTGGCCCAGCCCTGGAACACCTGTGGCTGGAGGGCCGGCACGTGGCTGGGGCTGGGAGCCTCTGCAGGCTGCGCCAACGGAGGGGGCACTCGGGGTCCCCAGAGGTGTCCATCGGCCCGCCTGGGCAAGACTGGGCCCCGAACCCCAAGCGCTTGCGCGTCCAAAGCGGTGGTGGAGGGGCGGCCCGGGGGTGGGCGTGGAGCACTGAGGGCCAGCGAGGGCGGAGGAGGCTGACTTCCGCGCCGCGCCTGCGCCCACTCTCGGGCTCCGCCTGCGAGGCGAGTTCCCCGTCCCGCTGCGCCCCGAGGGCCACGCCGTCTCCCGCAGGGCGCAGGGCCCGGGCCGGCCACGTGTGTTGAATGAATGAGTGACTCATGCATGCACGGCGCGGCAGCGTCCCTGCTGGGCAGGACGAAAGTACAGACCCAGCGTTCCCACGTGCCCGAGCGCAGAGCGGCCCGGGTCACCGAGGCCCAGCTGGCCGGGTCGGTTTCGCTTCTTCCCGGTTCTCCTCCCGGGGCGGGGCTTGGGCGGCTGTCCCCGCCCCTGGCCCGCCCCGGCGCCGCGCGGGACTCGGGTGCGGAGCCGCCGGCGGAGGTCAGGGGGAGGCGGCCTGGCGTCCGAGGCGAGCGCCTGCGCCGAGCGGGAGCCGCGCCGAGCCCGAGCCGAGCCCGAGCGCTCGGCGGAGCCCGTGACTCGCGCCTGGCCCCGCGCCGCCGCGGCTGGCCCGGTATGGAGGAGGAGTGCCGGGTGCTCTCCATCCAGAGCCACGTCGTCCGCGGCTACGTGGGCAACCGGGCGGCTACGTTCCCGCTGCAGGTACGCGCCGCCGCGACCCGCCGCCCGGCCTTACGTAACGCGCCCGGGCGTCCCCGCGCCCGCCGTGCGGGCCTACGGCGTGGTGGCCGCAGCCGGCCTCCTCGTGACCTTGCCCGGGCCACCCCAGACGAGCCTCCGCTCGGGGTGCGCGGGGCGCCAGGGAGGCAGGCGCTGGGCTGAGCCTCCCGCGTCTGCCGGTTTGCGGGGGCGGAACGGTGGGCCCCTGCGGGTGGGATTGGTCCCAGCGTCGGGGCGGGGGGTGGGTTTGGTGCTCAGGGAGGATGAGCCCCCGGGCACGAGCTGTGACGCAGCCGCTGGCTCCCGCCGGGGTCCCTGCCCCTTCCTGCCAGCTGGGCCAGCTAGGACGGGGACTCCCAGGAGGCGAGAAAATGCGGCAGGCCTGGGGGGCACGGAGGAGTCGCCCCAGGGATGCCCCGCTGGAGCTCAGAGAGCCCGGAGCGAGGGCGGGCTGGCCACCACAGGTGTTTGCGTGCTCACCTGCTGGGGCCCCAGGGTTCCGTACCTGTCCCCCATGGGTCAGGAGGCCTGAGTAAGGTCACCGACAGTGAGGTCACGGTGCCCACTCTAGGGGCTGGTCAAAGGGAAGGGTGTGCTGCACCCCCTGGCATGGAAGCCCCCCCACCCCTTACAAGCGTGCACTCTGAAGAGAACCCCAAACACAGCTCGGGACTGTGGTCGCTGTGGCTTAGTAAACTGCCCTTTGAAAGCTTTGCCGGCCGGTCCTCTTGCAGTGGGTCCTGGGTGCAGTGGGTGTCATGCTGCCCAGAGGCAGAACCAGGGTGTTGGGCACTTCCTCGCCCTGTGGGCAGCGGGAGGGCTGGGCAGGCCTAGTCAGGAGGAGGGACCCTCTTGCCCCCTTTGGCCTGGTCCCTGAGCTGGGGAGCAGGTTATGGCAGGGGCAGACCCTGCACGGGACAGTCCTCAGCCCAGGCTCCACTGCCATCCGCCCTTAGCTGGGGTGTGGGGAGGAGGGGTCACCCTAGGTAGGCGCACTGTGTGGGCAGGGTCCGGAGGTGGGATTGTGCTCGGGAAGAAAGGTGCAGGGTTCCTGAAGCAGGAGCGGCAGGGAGACGGGACGGCCAGGCTCTGAGAGCAGCTTCAGCTCACCGCCGGCTGGCAGACAGTGCGGGTCCCTCCTCCCCATTCACCTGCTGCTCCTCCTTTCTCTGGGAAAACTGTCCCTTCCTCAGCTCACCCTGGGTCCTCCAGCAATGTCCCTGGGGCCTGAACTTCCAACTACTCAAAAACGGGGGTCCTCCTGGCCACCTGCCTGGGTCAGGACCTCCTATGGACGGAGCTGCTGTTCTCCCCGGGGTCTCCCTGGCACCCACCCACACAGGGTCCCAGGCCATTGTTCTGCTCCCGCACCCCACGTCTGAGCACCGCGGGACTGGGAGAAGCATTGAGTTGGTCCCTAGCAGTGCCAGCTTGGAACAGCCTCAGGGAGCACAGGAGGGGCTGGGATGCGCAGAGTCTGGAAGTGGCCTTAGGCTGGGGCCTCTGCTAGTCGCCTCCGCAATTCCAAGGGGAAGCAGTCCTGCCAGTCCCAAGCTGCTGGGGGGCGGGGCTTGACTTTGATTGACGTAGTGCAGCTTGGAACTGTAAAGGCTCGTTCACGCAGCTGCATATGAGGAAAGAACACTTACAAATGGGGAGAATGGAAGCCCGGCTGGGCCTCAGAGATTTCCCGTATTGCTGCTTGGAAAGAGACCAGAGATTGCCTCAGGGGCATGGCATGTGGGGAGGGTGTTGGAGAGCCACATGTGGGGACTGACCTGGGCGTGCCGGCTTCCTGCCTTGAAGTAGACATCCCTCGTCTTGGAGTTCGGCCAAGGGACCCGGCGCTGGTTTCTGAGCCCCACTGAGCCTCACCTGCAAACCAGGCACAGTCTCTGTCGGCAGAGGGTGCCAGGGTTTCTCATGGCCATCGTGCTGGGCTCAGCTTGTGCCTGCTGTCCCGACTGGCAGCCTGCATGTCTGGGCTTCAGAGATGTCCACCCCACTGCTTTCTGCAAGACCCTCCGAGCACACCACTCTCAGTGTCCCTCTGCGGCCCCCGCTGCCCTGGGCCGGGCTGAGAAAAGCATTGTACCAGAGAGAAGGGAGTGGAACCTGGACCCTGTGTTTGGACTTTGTCTCTGGGCCTGAGTCCAGGGTGCATTTCAGTGGCCGAAGGGAACACGTTAGCATGACCAGTGCGGGCAGGAGAAGCAGTGTCCGGCAGCGCGGGTCGGGGTTTGCAGAGAGGTCAGGCCTGTACCAAGGACAGACGGGCCTCGTGATGCGTCTGGGGCGGGGGCTTCCCCGCTGCTTTGGCGTGGATTCCAGGTGGGAGAAGGAGAAAAGGAATGGATGGAGCAGAGCGTGGAGAGCCTGTGTCCTGCAGGCCCCTCGGGGCAGCCTCGGCCCCGCTGCTGCCCGGCTACTACCTGCTGTGGTGAAAACACGGACGTGACCCTTAGGGTGAGGTGGTAGTTTGCCGGGACTGCCAGATGAAGTACCATGACCCGGGTGGCTTAGAACAGAAATCTGTCCCTCACAGTCTGGAGGCCGGAAGTCTGAGGTCAAGGTGCGGAAAGGGCCATGCTCCTGGGCTGCCCAGAGCAGCGTCCTCCAGCCCCTGGTGGGCCCAGCTGTTCCTTGGCTTTTGGCTACGTCACTCCAGTCTCTGTCTTCATGTGGCCTTCTCCTCTGTGTCTTCTCTCCTTCTTGGGGGGACACTTGTCATGGGATTCAGGGCCCACCCGGATAATCTAGGGTGATCTCATCTTAGAATCTCTAACTTCATCACATCTGCAAAGACCCTTTTCCAAATACCATCCTGTTCACAGGTTCCGGGCAAGCAGTACCATTCAATCCACTGTGGGTTAGAAGGCACCTGCAGAGAAATTGGGCTTAACTAAAGGCCCCGCCAGAAGTTGATAACATCAAGCTGTCCTTTTTGGAAATGGGGGACAGCACAGCCGTGAGTCTCCATGCTGCCCTTACGGCCATGGAGCCTGTGCCTCCCTCCAAACTGGGCAGCCGAGAGCGTCTCCTGAGCGTGGCAGCTGGCGCTGTCCAAGGCTGCCAGTGGCCCTCTGTGGCAGTAGAACCAGTCCTGACAGCGGCGCGTCCAGGTGGGTAGCTGGCGACTTCACACTGGCAGCATTGATACTCCTGTCATTGGCCTCTGGAGCGGCCACCCCAGACCAGATACCTGCAGTCCCCGAGCGGGAGGATCACAGCGCAGGTGCAGCCCCGCGGGGTCGTTGAAGCAGGAGAACGTAATGCGCATCAGACATTAAGTTACTGGATTCTAGGGGCTCTGAGAATCTGACCTGGGGCCTTAGCTCAAAACCCCTTAAATACCGTGTTGCCACCACTGGAAAGCGAGGCCACAGCCCCCCGCCCCCACTAGAAGGTTCTGTAAGGGCGGCTCGGTTTGGGGCCTAGGGCAGTGGGCCCCCTTCTTCGACCTTGCCCATTGGTGTAGAGCAGACCCCAGACATCCGAGCGGGAATGGCGGAGGTTCTGTTCTGCGCAGGAGCCTCAGAGCCACACCTGCTTGCTGGGGCTCGAGCACCCTGCAGGAAGAGGCAGGGGGTGGGCCCCTGGCCGGGAAACCTGGGCTTCGACACCTGCTCTGACTCCCACCTGCTGAGTGATGTTGGCAAAAGTACGCAGGGCAGAGGCTGAGGGTCCCTCTGGATCACTGGGCTGCAGCGAAAGCCACAGAGCTATGGGGACCTGTGGGCGAGTCACCCCTGGCTCTCCTAGACTCATGATGGGGTCCCAGGGGGCTTGCTCGGGCCAAGGACCTGCTTTCCAACCTCTAACCTCTAAGAATTCCCTGAGCTGCAAGGTGATCTTCAGAGATGCCGTGTTGGTCACGGGATTCTTTCAGGTAAGTGGTTAAAACATACGGCCTTTTGGAAAATCTTTACATTTCTCTTAGAATTGCTTGGATAGAAAGGGCCTTGTCCTTCTCCAGAGCTGCATGTAGAAGATACTGGAAGAATGTCACCCTGCCCTTTAAAAGACATAATTTCTGCCTTAACATTTTTCAAGGTGACCTGCATTTGCAAGCGCTACTAGAGAGCCAGTGCTGAAGTGCGCCTCCCTCCTGCCCAGGGCGGCCCTCATTCGCCTCCCCGAGGTGGTGCCCCAGGTCAGGAAGCTTCTGAGGGTCCGCGGGACCCCCTCGTGCTCCCGGGCCACACTGGTCTCCTTGCTTCCCTGTCATCTAGTTGGAATTCTCCCTCTTTCTCTCTGGCCTCTGCCAGCCCCGGGGTCTGAGCCAGAAGGTATCCCAATCCTAGAAACATAGGCGTCGTTTTGGTATTTCTCCCAGAAGGAACAGAACTGGTCAGTTTCTCACTTTTCTAACTTTCTCTTAGTTTGCGACTGAGTTTCTGTTACTCTTCTTTGCCATCATGGAGGAAAGCAAAACTTACTCGTCCCATTTTTCGGTCAATCTCTTTCCCTCCCGCCTCTGGCCCTGGACCACGTCTGTGCATGTGTGTGGGTGCGCACGTGTGCCTTGGTGTGCGTGGGCTCGTGTATGCATGCGTGTGTCCTGGCACGAGTGTGAGCGTGGCTGAGCAAGGGTGCACATGTGTGTGTCACGTGCTGCTCAGCATTTCTCTGCTGTCTGCAGGACCCCGTGTGGGCTGACCCCGCCCTATCTGTCATGGAAGTGACTGCCCGCTCCCCGCTAATGGGGGCTTGCTGTAACCAGCGCTGTCTGGACAGGCAGGGCCGTGTCTGCAGAGTGAGCAGCTTCGGTGACGCGGGGCGGGGGGCAGGAGGGACGTTGATGGGCTTGTGGCTGTTGGCTTGGACGTTTCCTGGTGCACACCCACACGGTACTTTTCACATAGTGTCATAGCCAATTCTACTCACAGGGCGATCTGGACGAGTGACACCAAGGCATAAGAATAGATGGGTTTTCTCAAGGAGAGAGGAAGGAAGGTGGTGTCCACAGATGGCCCAAGTGATAAATGGCGCGAGTAGCCAAGGAGGGTGGCCTCCCTCCCTGCCCACCGGCATAGCCGTCCTGTTCTGGTCTGGAGTCCGGGCTCCATGCGGGGCCTCTGTTCTGCCACCAAGACAAACCCGCCAGCCAGCAGCCCCCACCGCCAGCCCACATGCCCACAGCAGATGGCCAGCCCTTCTCAGCCTCCCACCCCATCTCCTCACCTGTGACAGCTCCGAGCACCTGAGCTGTAGTTGTCCTTGGGTAGCTAAACCGAGGAAGCGGTTGTGGTGGACACAGGTTTGGCCTACCCCCAGGGCCAGTTGCTGTGTGTGGGAGCGACGTGCGAGGGGCAGGAGCTCTGGCTGACGGGACGCAAAAAGAGCATGCAGGGGAGGGTGCCACCTGCGTGTCGCCCCGGGATAGAGACCTAGGAGCTGGGGTAAAGGCGGCATTCATGCTGTGAGGGCGGACAGAGCTCATGCCAAAGAGCCCACACCGGGTCAGGAATGCCACCTTCGCAACCTCTGCGCTCAGCCCCTGGCCCTCTGGTCGTCCGAGCGCTTCTGAGCCAGCCGTGAGCTCTGCCTTCTCTTGGGGTTTGCGGTGTGCCCAGCAGCGGCAGACCCCAACCAGGCAGTGCGTGGTTCCTGCGGGGCCCACCTGGCACGGGAAGCCCAGAAATGGGGGGCTGGGTGTCCCTGTGCTGTGAGCAGTGCAGGGGCTGAGGTGATGGGGCCCAAGGTGTGATGCCAAGGCTGGGTGCACACACAGGTAACGGTGGTCATCGGAGCTAGGGCGAGTCGCGGAGGTGGGGAGGGACATGGGTGCTGTGGGGGACACAGGACTGTGTCCACAGACGTTGCCCTGGGAGGTCAGAGGATGCAGGAGGAGGTCAAGCTGAGTTGCAGGGCTGCCTGGTAACAGATGGGGAAGGGGCTGAGCAGGACCATAGCAGTCACATGACGCTCCTCCTTCCCCTTTCCCGATTGTAATTTTCTGTGAAAGTGGCTGAAGGTCTTGCTGAGCGAGCCACAGCGAGGATTCCTTAGGGCAGGTGACACCTGGAATGCTGAGCAGCAGGCACCCTGTCCCCTGGAAGGCCTGAGCCTGCGGTCTGGCTGGGGTGGAGAACTGCACTGGAATGTCCCAGAGCCCCCCCCCTGCTGTTCTGAGTCACTCTGCCTCTGCAGCTCCACAGGGGAGGGCGCGCCATGTCTGCCTCAGTGAGGTCGGGTTGACGATGCAGCAACTCAGGCAGGCACGTGGCCTCTCGGTGCGCATGGAGCACATGCCACCCACTGAGGCAGCCACCCCCGCACGCAGCACCGCCCGCCAGGAGGGATGGATTGAGAGTGACTGAGAGGAGGACGTGTGCCTTGTGGGTGGCAGAGAGAAGGGAGTCAGGAGGGAGAGCCATTCTGTGTCCTTGTTTATGCTCGACTGCAGTGAAAGCGCCCTCCCCAGTGGCTAGTGATGGCCCTGCACGGTGGGGGACGGGGAAGAAGTTGGAGCCATCTCTCAGCCGTCCCCCAACCCAGGCTCTGCCTGGGATTGTTCGGACCACGGGGCGCAGCCTGTGTGTCTCTTTTAGCAGGTCGGGGAGTCCCTGCCACGGGCGCTCGCTTTGGCCATGACCTGCAGGGGCGCTTCTCAGCCCTGTGCTCTCACCCTGGTCTGTTCCCATTTAAGGCAGCTCATCCACAAGCCGTCCAGGGCAGCACTTGGTCTGCCCTGTGACCTGGGCGGGAGGTGAGCCCCAGGGAGCACCCAGCTGCTCACCATGTTTGGGCGTATCAGACGGGGCCCAGCGAGAAACACAAACCAGAGCAATCACGTTAACACAGCTCAATGAGAGACAGTCGCTAAGCCAGGTGTCGGGAGAAAGGAGAAGACAGAAGAGAACATGCGTGATCCCGGCACTTTGGGAGGCTGAGGCAGGAGGATCACTGAGGCCAGGAGTTGGAGGTTGCAGTGAGCTGTGATCAAGCCACTGCACTCCAGCCAAGGTGACAGAGTGAGACCTTGTCTCTCAGAAAAAGAGAGCAGGAAGATGCCATGAAAGAGGCACTTGCCTTAGGCAGCTGACCGTGGATGAAAGGGACGAGGTTGGGTCATTAGAGCTGGGGTGGGGGGGTGCCAGCTGGCTTGTGCTCAGGGGTCTTTGGAGGATGAGGAGGATGGCGGAAAAGCCGCAGAGCGGGTTCAGCTGCCACTGTGGGAAGGAACTGTCACTGCCCAGAGAAGAAGAGCCCAGGGAAGAGGAGTGCCGCCGAGGGGCAGAGCCACCTGGCCCTAGCCGGGTCATTCCCTCTCGCTCCAGTTTCTCCCCTCCTGGCCGTGCAGGGGTGTGATTTCCAGAGTCCCTCCCCACAGCACAGGGCCGAGGTGAGTTTGACACCAGGAGACCCCGTTTTCTGGGGTCCACAGGCTCCGGTCTGGGCTTTCCACCTGCCGGCGTCGTCTTGCCTTCCGAGTGGCACTCTGTTTGCACGTGCAGTGTTTGGTGGGTGCACTCTGGAAACGTCCAAACCAGCATGCGATACCGATTGACAAGCTGTTTTTGATGGTATTTGAAATGGAGATGCCAGCCCAGGGGCTTAGCACTCTCTCTCTCTCATTTAAAAGTAGAAAATAGCGACTTCACTCCCAGATATGTTTGCCAGCCCCAAGGGATTAATTATCTGCACACCCAGAAGCAGTGGGGCAGAATATTTTGGCAGGATTTTCAGGATTTGTGTCATTGCTGCTTAAAATCTGTTTCTTCAGAGTTGATTAGAATTTTAAGGGATTTGAAATACTGCAAACTATTTGTGAATAGGAGGCTGAGGAATCAGGCAAGTGAATTTGCAAAGTGCCAATTTTAACTTTTTAGTTTAGTGAGACTGGTAATTTTTGTTTCATTATTTTGGTGATAACACTGGCTTGAAAGTACTCACGGAGAGAGGCCCTGGTGAATGCAGATCATAAGCGTAGAGCTCAACGAATGGCCACAGTGTGATCCCCACCCACTGGGGAAATAGACTGTGACCCCCACCCAGAAGCCCCGCCTGCCCCCTCCTCCAGGGGCAGCCGCTCCCCTGACGGCTCACACCAGAGACCCCCGGCCTGTGTTGGAATGTTAGGTGGGGCTCAGAGGGTGGTTGCTAGTTCCGATGGAGAGAGGGTTTGGGAGGCTGTCGGCACACAGAGGAGCCGACACCTGAGCCACTGCCTGGAGATGTGGAAAGGTGGCCACGCGGCCACCACTCCCCTCGGTTCCCACCCCCTCCCTCTCTGACCCTCTCGTGCACAGTCTGGAGCAGGTGCAGAGGGAGGCAGTGGCCAGCTCCCTCGGGTGGGGGCCGGAACCTGAGTTCACACAGCGAAAACAGCCTTGCAGCCCTTGTTCAGCGTCTGAATGGACACACTGCGCTAGTTTCACTGAGCGCTTTCTTTTGGTGGGATTTCCAGAATGATCCGTGAAGCGCCTCTCTGTTGAGTTCCAGCAGGCTGGACAGTGGCCTTCAGGTCTCGATCCTTAGGACTGGTTGGTGCCCATCTCCAGGCACAAGTGGCCCCAAAAGTGCAAATGTCGAGTCTGACTTGGGAGAGCCTCCTGCTCCCCACGCTGTGCACCCCCCAGCCTGCGCAGGGGGACGTGGCACCGGCCCCACCTTGGCCGCTCCCCTCTTCTGGGCACCTGCTCGATGGGACCCCAGAGCTGGCTCTCCTGTGCCTGTTCCTTCTGTGTCTTGCAGGTGCTGGGCTTTGAGATCGACGCCGTGAACTCCGTCCAGTTTTCCAACCACACAGGTAAGGCACTGGTCTGGGCAGCCAGGGCAGAACTGAGTGTGGGCTGGGAAGCGGCCCCGGGGCGGCACCCTGGTGTGGAAGGGGAATGGGGCCCCGAGGTGACGCTGCTTGCAGGGCCCCCACAGCACATCAAGGTGCTGGGCCCGGGTTTGCCTCGCCGCAGAGTGTGGGCTGCTTTTAGCCGTGTGACCCAGAGCAGGCGTTGGAACCTCTTGGCAGCTCAGTTTCCTTCTCTGAAACAGGACGGTGACTCTGGCACCTGGCTAAGGTTTCAAGAGCTCAGTGGGTAAATTTCACAAAATGCTCAGACACAGCTGTGTGGCTGCCGTTGTCTGCCGTGTGGCGCGCCCACGGGTGCAGCCCACCAGGGTGGCATCTCGGTGCGGGAAGAGGCTGCCTCCCCCACCCGCCATGATCATTCTGCTGGTGGACGTGTAGGTGGTTAACACTGGTGCCGTGGGGCTTGCATGTGTCTGTCTCAGCGCTCGGGACTCCGAGGATCCCGCTGGCTCACGGTCGAGGGTCGCTGTCCTCAGGAGGCCCTGAGTGTCAGGAGCGGGTGCCGGGCTCCCCACTGCCCACCCCTGAGGAGCCAAGGAGTGAGACATCTGCTCCACCCCACACTGTCCCATTGGCGGGAGAACAAAGCCATTCAGTTCTTTGAAACACTTCCACGTCACCTTTCCTGAAACTGCTCTGAGCCCAGCCGGAACCTCAGGGACACAGAACGTCCCAGAAGCAGCCCGGCAGATCGCCAGCAGCATTCGAAGGCGGGGCCTCAGCGCTTGCACCAGGAAGGATTTCCGTAATTCTCCTGAATGCACTCTTCCTTGGGAGGGCGTTTATTACAATAACAGATTGAGAGGAAAGAGGTGCCCAGCTCAGATGGAAAGGCCCCAGTGTCACCAAGAGTCCTCTCCTGCCCTTGCTTGCTGTGCGTGTGGGGTGCTGTGAAATTTGAAGATGTCCCAAGAAGCTTAGTCCCCCTCGGAACCTCCCTGAGACCCACGTGTTAGTCTTGGCTGCTCTGACCTGCCCCCCAATTTATTTTTAAGTAAATGAGCCAAAGAGGCTTGGATGTTGAAGGAGGGATTAAGTTTATTTCTGGGGATTTGGTGGTGCTGTGATCAGCTGCCCTCCCTCTCCAGGATGAGGGGAGGGGCCCTGGGGGCTGCCTTGGGGCTCCCAGAAGCTTCTCAGTGGGTGGTAGACTGGTGTTCTGAGGAGTCAGAGACAGAAAGAGCCTCCCTCCTGGGGGGCTCTCCCAGGAGGGGGTGGAGACCAGGCCCCCAGGAGCTTGGGAGCCCCTAGGGTACAGAGCAAGGTTACCGGGGTGGGGGCTTCCCTTCCAGCGGGGCCCACCTTCGTGGCTCCTGGAGAAGAACCTGCCCCTCTAGCCTCCTCCGTGCAAGCCCGCCTGGCTCGGGAGCCCTCGGACAGCCTGTCTGTGGCTGCAGCGCCTACACCTGGGCCCACGGGGTCAGTGTCTACACAGCCTCATTAGGGGGCTTCCAGGGTGCGCCCCCCGACGCTGCCTCTGGGGCCCCTTTCGCCTGGTCCCCCCGAACCCTGCCTGCACTGTACTGATGGGAAGTGAGGCTGGTGAATCTGAAACCCACCCCTGCCTCGTGTGGCATCTGGGAGCCACGGGAGCTGTGGTTCGGACATGACTCAGCGGCCCCAGTCTGCCTCCCAGCCCCCGCCCCTCCCCAGCCCAGGCCAGAGCAGGGCCTGTCGCCCACGGGGAGTAGAACAGAAACAGAAACGCTTTGTTCCGAAGATTCCTGCAGGGCAGTGGCCTCGGCTGTAAACCAGGAAGTGCCGGATGTTCTCACAGAAGAGCTGGGGGCGCTTTGTTCTTTGCATGCTGGCCTCCAGGGCGCATAGCAAGGCCAGTCCTGGGCAAGGGAGAGCTGCTGCCCACACCGCGCGGTTCCGCTCCCGAGCGCCTCACCCAGGGCTGCGCTCCTCAGGCTGTCTGTGAGGCCCCGTCACGCGCTGCTTCCGCCACGTGGCCCTACTGTGCGTGCCCAGGACGCAGCTCACACCGAGCGTGGCTGCTATTCGGGTTCACCCACAAACTCGCATCCCCTGGCCAGCAGATGGCCCCGAGGACATCTGGGTGGTTTCCACTTCCTGGCCACTGCAAATCGTGCTGCTGTGGACAGCTACACATTCTTGTGGATATGTCGTTTCTGTCCATGATACACCTAGGAGTTGGGGGTGTCTCTCAGGTTGCGCCTGATCCCCCAGCAAGCAGCTGCGATGACACGTGTGGGGCGGTGTCCTGCGGGTTGTTCCTGGGGGAGGTCACGTAGACGTCTTCTGCCTGGACGTGCCAGAATTCCAGACTGCCAGAGAGGAGCGGGTGCGCGGCCTTGACTCTGTGGTGCGGGCGTCGTCTCTGCATCAGGCTGCAGACCTGCATCTGCATGTCCCCACCTCCCGTCCCCAGGGGCCACACCACACTCTGCTCAGTTTCCATACCCGGAGCTGCCCCCCAGGGCAGCCGGACTGGAGAGCCCTGAGCTTCAATGACTCCTGCATGGGGTTTCCTGAGCTTCCCAGATCCCAGGCCTGAGGGCATCGGGAAGGGCCTGCACACGGCTTCTGGAATGCGGGTGGGGGGGGAGGTGCAGGGGGTGGCAGGCGACCAGCCACTGGGCTCCGTGGTCGTCACAGGGCAGGAGTGGCGTGTGTGGGCACAGGGAGCCTCAGGGCCTGAGAGGGCTAGGGACAGGTGCCGGTGAGGGACACGCACGAGGGCCCAGCCCTGGCCTGGACTCCCTGGCAGGCTGGGGTGGGAGGGGGCGCCACTCACTTGGCCTCTGTTTTTCTATAAGTCGGATGAGTAGCATGGAGGATTGGTCAGGAAATAGGACCCGGGTCCCGCGGGCGCCTGCAGGCCGGCCTGGGGAGCTGAGTGCTGGATTCATTCCGGCAGGAACCGCAGTGGAAGGTGGGGACTGCTGGCGGCAGTGATGAGGCCCCCAGCCGTGGGGAAGCAGGTGTCCTTTCAGGGGCTTTGAGGTCCCCCGCGGACAGTTGTCAGGGACCTGCCACAGCACCAGGTCTGGGTGATTTCATTCAAGCCTGGTGCCAGCCCCTGGGGAAGGGCTGTCCCCGGGGAGTGTGGGCAGTTGTCAGGGCTGAGACGGGCCACACACCAGAGTGGTCTGCTCTGCCCACAGGCTACGCCCACTGGAAGGGTCAGGTGCTGAACTCAGACGAACTCCACGAGCTGTACGAAGGCCTGAAGCTGAACAGCGTGAACAAGTATGACTACGTGCTCACAGGTGAGGGCTGGGGGGCCGGGCGCAAGGGCCTGTGGTGGGCTCAGGCCCAGAACACCCCATCCTAGGCTCGTCCCTGTCCCTGGCTCCTTCAGGAGGGATTCGGCGTGTCCTAGGGACCCTCAGCCATGCTGTGCCCACTGGGCTGATGATGACTGTCCTGGCCAAATCACCCCCACTTCCGCGGCCACAATGGGGGTCCGGTACCTGGGAGAGGGCCCAGGTGGGGTGCTGGAACTGCTGCCTGGGGCAGGAGGGGTCGCAGGTGAAACACTTAGGCAGGTGACATTGCCACCTGGTGTGTTGGTTTCCTTTGTCAACTTCCTGGTTAAAAAAAAACACAACAGGCCAGGCGCAGTGGCTCACGCCTGTAATCCTAGCACTCTGGGAGGCCGAGGCGGGCGGATTGTTTGAGCTCAGAAGTTCGAGACCAGCCTGAGCAAGAGCGAGACCCCGTCTCTACCAAAAATAGAAAGAAATTATTTGGACAGATAAAAATATATAGAAAAAATTATCCGGCCATGGTGGCGCATGCCTGTAGTCCCAGCTACTCGGGAGGCTGAGGCAGGAGGATCGCTTGAGCCCAGGAGTCTGAGGTTGCTGTGAGCCAGGCTGACGCCACGGCACTCACTCTAGCCAGGGCAACAAAGTGAGTCTCTGTCTCAAAAAAAAAAAAAAAACAAAAAAAAACCTCAGTTCATGTTCCACTTGATTCTGATATCTGAACATCTGCTAAGCCGCCTTGATCCGGGTGGTTTGGGGAAAGGGAAATAGAAGGATGGCAAGCCTGGGTGTTCATTAAAAAGAAACACTCAATGCAGCATGGAAAATAGCCAACACTACATTTGTAGGAAGGCAGGGCACATGTATTGTCTCTAAGCCTCATCAGTATGGTTGTGGAGTATCTGCTTTCCTTAAAGTTCAGCTTTGAGGAGAAGGGCTAATAACCCAGCACCAT
>CAUYSK010088700.1:0-12588 GCA_963575035.1 Avahi laniger | reverse complement strand
GCAGGTGTTTGGGTCATGAGGGTGGATCCCTCATGAATGCTTGGTGCCCTTCCTGGGTAATAAGTGAGTTCTCGCTTTATTAGTTCACATGAAAGCTGGCTGTTTAAAAGAACCTGACACCACCTCCTCCCTCTCTTTGCTTCTTCTCTTGCCGTGTGACTTGGCTATTCCTGCTTTACCTTCCACCTTGATTGGAAGCTCTCTGAATCCCTCACCAGAAGCGGATGCTGGCAGGATGCTTCTGGTACAGCCTGCAGAAACGTGAGCCAAATAAACCTGTTTATAAATTAAAATAAATAAATAAATAAATAAATAAATAAATAAATAAATACACTAAACTTCTACAAATAAACATGTGATCAAAATGAATCTTGTAGAATAACCCTGGTTTGAGGATAATATTTGTAAGTACAAGCAAGCAACAGCTCTCCTCCCTACCTTCTAAAAAAAACTGGTAGGGCTGATTTCTGCTTCTTGTATGGGTTTTTTTACTAGTCACATCTCAAGGCAAGATCAATGAAGATCTAATCAGGCCTGGTAAAAGATCAGCTAATTCTTTGAGGTTATAAAATTATTAAGAAACTATTTGAACTATATATTTACATGTATTATTTTTAACAATAATCTTCATCCTAGACATATAAAAAATAAATACGTACTTTTAAATATTGGCTAATAATAGTAGTATATACACATATGCATGATTTTTAAGAAAATGGATTGCATATGTATATTTTGGTCATGCATAACTTTATTTTATTTATGTTTATTTTTAATTAATTAATTAATTACTACTGATATGGGTATTTGATCAAAGAAGCTTGAAGACCACTGTTAGAGATAGTGAATTTAGCGTTATTCCAGACAAACTGGACCAGGGCTGTATCAAGCAAAATGGTAGGTGCTAATGTCAAGTGAATATTTATTCATATATATCCAAAAAGTAAATCTAAGCATGAGGTGATAGATAGGGAACGCCTGACAATGGTCTTCAATTATTGACTAATCGACACTTCAGTATTGACAAAAATTTTCATAATCCCACTGAAGCTAGTTTGGAAAACTTATGTATGGTGTTATATGTGGCTCTAAGGCAAGATTCCTCATGGAAGCTTCTATTAAGAATTCCTCTGATAGCTAAGTCTGATGCCCAATTTCTAATGCAAGTTTTAGAGGTGAAATGGATCACCATAGATAATAATCAGGAGTACATGTGTAGACTACCCTTCCAAGTGTAAACAGGTAACACTTCCTTCCATTTTGTCCTTACTTGAGCTAAGCTGGTTGCTTCAGAATATTTCAGAATGGCACCTCTAAGAAAATAAAACTGCTAGGTTTTATTTTCAATCAGGCTTGAACAAAAAAGATGCATTTTCTCTGTCCCATCAGTTGTACTCTCAAAACACTAGTACCCTATCTAGCAAGATGGTGGGGACAGGATGTCCATGGCAGCAAATGGGTTGTTTTATACTAAATTGTTAGGCAAAGCTAATAATATCTGGGATTATCTCTAGAATCCATTCCACAACAATGATAAAACTCTAGCCTTTATTGTTGCTGCCTAACAAAGTGATTTGAAGTTTCAGAGAACCATTGTAGGAGGGAAAATCTGAATCCTTCTGGTGGGAGACAGTTCTCCAAAGACCGGAGATTGCTGCTCTAGGAGTGGTGTCTCTACTTAATGGGTACTCTCCAGCATACTCTAAAAATAAGTTGTTATAACTCTGGCAGCCCAGGGAGAAAATAGACAGAGCTAACTCAGTCATGGTTCTTCTCATGTAAGATGAGTAAAAGTGTTCAGACAAAAATGTGAAACCTATACCTGAGGCATTCCTAAGAAATAAGCAAGCAAACAAACAAAACATTATAGCATAGATTCTCACTTGAAAATTCACTAAAGTTAATTTTACTCAATTTTGCCACTAGGGACAAATCATCCACATGTGGACAATAAATACCTGGTGATAGATGGTTTAATTCACTATGGCCAAGTATGTTTCACTGCATATCAGAAAGTAGCAAGAGTCCACCATAGCAAGGATGTCATGGGAATAATTCTTATCCTTTGGTGGATTTGCTATTAAGAGTCTTTCAAATGAAGGGGCGTATTTTTAAAAGAGTTTTATTTATAATAAATTTCATACATTTGAAGTTTATAATTTGATAACCTTTGCTTTGTGTATACATCCATGTAAACATCACCACAGTCAAAATAGTCAATATATTTATCTCTTCCTTGAGGTGAATATAAGAGCCAGGCAGAAGTTTATGGAGGAAGACCTTTTAAAATGAAAACAAAATTATGTAAAGAATAGATTCTAGAGAAATATTAACTTTAAAGAAAGGATAGGAAAAATATAAGAGATTGAGAAAAATAAGTCAAAAGAAAGGTAGAAGTAATTATAGAAGATAATAGGAACAAATGATGAGGATAGTTCCAAAAAGAAGAGAGTACAACAGTGATAAAATCAAATAAATAAAGACTAGAAAGTATCTACCAATTTGGCACATGGAGGAGATTAGGGGGAGAGATGGTCATCAAAGTCATGAGGCTGGAAACCATAGTGCCAGTGACTTTGTGGCAATGGAGGTGAGGAGATGGTGATCTTCAATGTAGATTACCCTCTTCAGAAAAGTGGCTCTAAATTCAAAGGAATTATGGTAGTGAGAATTATGGTAGCGAGAAAAGAATGTAGTGTCCCTGAAGGGTTGAGGGTTTACTTGTTTGTTCTGTTTTTATTTTAAATGGTTAACAGTTGTTCACATCTATAGACTTTCAGAAAGAGCAGTGAAGAAGATGGTGGTAAAGATGAAATAGAAACAGGGATAACTAAGAGTATGAGGCAAATAAAAAAGAAAGGGGAGAAGATCCAGAGGAAGAGTGGAAGGATTATGTTTCAGGTTAAGTAAGAAGAGTCTTCTTCCACTAAAAGATGAAGAAAGAGGTAAATATTTTGGCAATTTTATTTTCTGATTCTTTTTTTTTACGTCTCTTGTTATGATTTCTCAGTCAATTGAGTAGGCTCATCTTTCTCTGTCCAAACCTGCTTTCCCTCCTGAAGTCCTACCTTAGTAAATTGAACCACCATCAACTCAGAACAAAAATCTAAAAATCATTCTCGTTTTTTGCCTTTCCCTCACTTTACATGTGCAATCCATTAATATATCCTTTGGTGCTGTCTTCTGAATAAATCTTGAATTTAATCACTCCTTACACTCTCTACCCCACCACCAACCCAATTCAGGCCAACAATGTCTATCTTCTCTACTCCTGCTGAGGTCCTTTAATGGGTAAGATGACCATATGCTTAACTTCCTAACATGAGGTAAGCATTTTTGGAACTGATTTTTTTAAAAGGATATTTTTACTTAGATGAAGTATCAGACTAAAACTCAAAGGTCACAAAAGAAATGGCCACCCTATGAACAGACGCTCCTGTTTCCACTCTTGTCCCTATACCGAGTGTTCATATGACTGCCAGAGTAAGGAATAACTAAATGGCGCCAACATCTCCCCCACAGTGGTCCCCAGCATTACACTTCCTGGAGACTTCTATTGAGCAAACAGTTAAAAGCCAACTCCAACCAGTGGTCTACAAGGCCTTGTACGGGCTAAGCACTGTTCGCATTTCCCAACTCATCTCAGATACTATGCTCACCACCCACCTTTCTTTTTTATAATCTATCAGCCTAATGGATCTTTTGCTTCCTTTGTGTGTACCTCTAACATACCAAATTATTTCCTACCTCAGGGCTTTTGCATTTGTTGTTCTTTCTGCCTAGCACACACTTTCCTGACTCATCCTATGGCTTTCTGGTAAGTTAAGTCCAAACTCAAATGTCATCACCTCAGAATGTTTCTTTCTTGCCACACAGGGAATGCATTTCGAGTGTCTCAGGCATTATCTATCACTATGGTTTGTGTATATCCTTCATAGCACTTGCCACAACCTATAATTATTACTTTTTTGTTTATTTTTTTACTTCTTTATTTGTTCTCTTTCACTGGAAAGTAATTCCATGAGGTCAAAGTTTATGTCTGCCTCATTCATAATTATTCTCCAGTACCCAATTCAGTATCTGCAGATGATAAACACCCAGCAAATACTTTTTGAGTGAATAAATGAGCACATGTAAATAATTATATCAGTGGTGGGGCATGCTTATCTATATCAATGATGGAGGAATCAGTTAGATAATTCTTAACTGATGACCTCTATCCTTTCTGAGAGATGCAAAAAATTAATCTACTAAAGATTATGTGGGATAGCAAAAAAATAGACTTAGTTCAAAACTAGATACATACATATTACAGTCACCTAATGAATGACAAAGTTAACACTACTGTATACTGTATAATACAATTATATTGTTTATATCATCCTTTGAGAAGGATTATCTTTTTACTAAATTGTACTGGGTCCATTATCCATGTGAAAATCTAGATCCCTACTTTATAGCACACACAAAATCAATGTCAGATAGATTAAAGACGTAAATGTGACAGGAAAAATACAACTGTTAGAAAAAGACATAGGAAAACATCTTTATGACCTTGAAGAAAGCACAATTTTCTTTTCTTTTTCTTTTTTTTTTTTTGTGGAGGAGGAGCAAAGTCTTACTCCATCATCCAGGCTCGAGTGCAGTGGTACTATCATAGCTCATTGTAGCCTCTAATTCCTGGGCTCACAGGATCTCCCTGTCTCAGCCTCCTGAGTAGCAGGGATTACAGGCACATATCACCACGTCCAGCTAATTTTCTTATTTTTTTGTGCAGACAGGGTCTCACTATTTTGCTCAGGCTGTTCTCCAACTTCTGGCCTGAATCAATGCTCCCATCTCACCTGGCCAAAAGCACAAATTTCTTATCAGGCACATAAAAAATCATAAGTTGGGCCAGGCGCGGTGGCTCACGCCTGTGATCCTAGCACTCTGGGAGGCCGAGGAGGGTGGATCGCTCAAGGTCAGGAGTTTGAGACTAGCCTGAACAAGAGCGAGACCCCGTCTCTACTAAAAATAGAAAGAAATTATGTGGACAACTAAAAATATACATATAGAAAAAATTAGCCAGGTGTGGTGGCATGCCTGTAGTTCCAGCTACTCGGGAGGCTGAAGCAGGAGGATCGCTTGAGCCCAGGAGTTTGAGGTTGCTGTGAGCTAGGCTGACCACGGCACTCTAGCCAGGGCAACAAAGTGAGACTCTGTCTCAAAAAAAAAAAAAAAATCATAAGTTGGACTATAATAAAATTAAGAACTTGGGTGCATCAAATGATGACATTAATAAATGGGAGAAATATTTACAATATATGTGTCCAACTTATAAAGAGAAGTTCTCAAGAATCAATAAGCAAAAACTAAGTAGATAGATGGGCAAAGATCTTGAACAGATGCATCACAAGGGAAGATATCCTAATAAAACTATGAAATGGTGCTCAATTGCAGTCATCATGGAAACAAATTAAAATGTGTTGCGTTTTAACACAAAGTAAAAATTAAATGTGATACCTACTATATATTCTCCAGAAGGGCTAAAATAAAAGAGAGAGAAAATACTAAGTATGGAGCAACCATAACCCTTACTCACTGCATACTATTGTCTGAATATATTTACCAAAATTCATATAGTAGAAACTTAATCCCCAATACAGCAGTGTTGAAAGGCAGGGTCTTTTGGGAGGTATGGAGGTCGCAAAGACTTTGCCCTCATGAATGGATTAATGCTGCAATAAAAAGGGTTTATGGGAGTGGGTTTGTCCTCTTCTGCTCTTCTGCCATGTGAGGACACAGCACAGAGTCCCTCACCAGATGCTGGTGCTTTGATCTTGGACTTCCCAGCCTCTGGAACCATGAAAAATAAATTTCTGTTCTATATAAATTACCCAGTCTCAGTCAAGCATGCTGTTATGGCAGCACAAAATGAACTAAGATACTATGTAAAATACAGATTGGCACACTTACTGTGGAAAGTGGATTGTCACTATCTAGTATAGCTGAATATATGCAGGTCATATCATCTAATAATGATACACTCAAGTGTAATTTTACTCCTAAATATACACCCATCAGAAGGGCTCAATTGTGTTTACCAAAGGACATGTACTAGAATTTTTATAACAGCATTGTTTTTAATACCCCAAACTGGAAGCATACCAAATGTCTCTCTGTAATATAATAGATAAATATACTATCACATATTCATAAAATGAAATAATATACAGCACTGAGAATGACAAAACTACACTCAATGACATTGATGAATCTCAGGAACATATTGTTCAACTAAAAAAATCATGGACAAATGAGAGCATACTGTATGAATTTTAAAAAAGGAGATAAGAAAAAGTAAAAGAAAAAAGAAAAGAACAGAAAATGCAAAATACCTGTACTGCTTAAAATCAGGTGAAATGAGAGGCCAGGAAGCACAGCAGGGCTCCTGGGTTGCTGATAAGGTTTGGTCTTCTGGTTAGAGTGCTGCTTTACACAAGCATATCAAGTTTTTGAAAACCCATCAAGCCATAAACTTATACACATTTTACATTATGTCATGTTATACTATAATAAAAATAATAATTAAAAAAATGTGGTTGTGGCATGGTACAAGGATTGAACACACCTGTAGTAGCTGCTATTGAAGAAAGCTAATCAGGGAGCTTGCCAAGCAGCGTGTGGTGCCAAGCTGGGGCTAGAGACTTGGAATTTATTGTGGCTCAATGTGCGCAGCTGTGTGATTGTTTCCAGCTGTGGCTAAGTGTAGAGAGGTGGATTTTTATAGATCCGGAATGGAATATTTTGGGGCACGGGTGGAAGAAGGTTAAAAGGGCAAAGAAATTGATGTTGTCAATGAGAGATACAGTCACATTTGGTGGGTCTAGATTGGATAAGAAGGAAAATGAAGTATATTCACAGGAAAAGTAGGAAGATAAAGAAATATTTTATTGGCTTGAATTTTAGGAGGAGTAAATAAGTAAGAGAATTGAAGAATGGGTGGTAGTACAAATGGGAATTTACAGACAAAAACGTTAGAAATGGAATAGTTGTAGGTCATGACAATTTCTAATGTGGAGTCATGGGTTTGAGGGGCTGGGATAGGGTGAATATGAAGGTTATCAGAGTTGAAAAGCTTGTAGAACTATAAAGCAAGCAATTGAACTTGTCCCCTGCATAGGCATTGAATTAACGAAGTGTATAGAAAAGAATTTGAGTGGGTAAGGGAAGGCCATGAACATGGTGCCGAATTCTCTGGTGAATGTATACAAATGACTTGGAGGCTCATGCATGACTCTGGATCTTAGAGCTAAATGGCATGATATGAAAAGAGGCTGGATGTATTCATGTGCATGGAGGACTAAGAGTTGTAAAGTGCTAGATCTGGGAATGGGGTGGAGCCGGTGACTAGTAGGATACTGACACCTTTCCCGATCCACGAATTCCCCTGTTCCTGTGCCTGTCTCCATTTCGGACAGCTGGGAAGTTAGTGGAGGAGGAAGAGACAATTCTCAGCAAAAACAAGACCTGGAGGAAAGGTCTGATAAAGAGACAAGTATGTAAAACAAGGTTGTTTTATTTTGTTTTTGTTTTGCTTTACTTTGTTTCCATGGAGCAGAAATTTTAGAAGGAATCAATAAAGTTTGGGGAGGAGAATGTCAGTGAAAGCTAAGTATGGAAAGTAAAGCGCAAAGCTAAATGGAAATGAGTATGAGGGAATACACTCCGGGCTCTGATTAAGGGTAACCAGGGTGTTAAGCATGGTGATATTGCTGGGTCTCAAAGTTTCATATATTTCTGCTGTTTAGTTGCTTCAGCATTTATACAGGGCCAGGGTGCAAGTGGAGTCAGATAATGATGCAGATAGATGCAAGTAGATAGACTGTCCTTAGGGTTCCAACAGAATGTTACTGAGAACTTGTTATGATGTCTCTAGAGAAAGTCTAGGGTAAGATTAGAGAGAGAAAATAATTCAGTTCTGGGGACATGTGCCTTCTTGTAAATTGTAGCAGTTTCTGGTGGATAAGAAAACTTGGACTCCTTCAGAGGGAGCCGGAGAGCAGCAAACTAGTCCTTAAGAGTAATGATCCACGGTATGGATTCCTAATTCCCTATTGAAATGGTAGCTAGCAACCAAGAAGAAAGTTGTCTTCCTTAAGGCTGGATCAAAATGTAAACAGGGAATCTCCCTTAGATGGGCTGAAGGGAAGTCTTAGAAAGAGAAACAAACTTTTTGAGAATAGGCTATGCAGTAATGCAGGAGAAAATAAACGAGGTAGAAGCTAGGCCGGCTATGTGGTGATAGTCCCTATTTCTCCCAAAGGGGTGGTTTGTTTGTTTCCAGGAGTGTTGGGATTTCCCCTGGCTACACTCATGTGCTCTGTTCACTGTCTTCTCTAAAGGGCTTGCCCAGCAGCTGGAGAATGAAAGGGTGTGAGCCAGTCCCAGAGGCACGATCATTGCCGTTTCTGCAGGTTAAAATGCTCTGAATTGGGCTGGTGAGTTTGTGTTATGTCCTTAGAGTGGATGTAAGGGCTGAATTCCAGAAGAACCAGGGGCATTGCTCTTCTATTAGTTTGCCATGATAGAAGCCCCACAGCAAGACATTTGGCTACATCTGGATGGCCTATAGCAAATGCCTTCTGGAACTACATGACTAAAAATTATGAGAGAGAAAAAGGGTGAACTAAAGATTCAAAGTAAAGTTTTAAGGAGACTTACAAAGACAGAAAACCAATAACTACATACTTGAGAGTAGACTCTTGGGATGCTTATCAATGTTTATATGGCTCAGAAGAAATCTTTTCCAGAAAGTAAAACATTAAAAAGTGTCTGTGTGTGTATGCGTGCAAAATAGATAACAAAAACATTAAAGAACGATTGATATAGAGAGTGTATAATGAAAATGATAAGCAATATCTTTGGAAAATTTGTGTGTTATTTTCTAAGCGAAAAACACAAATTTCATTAGATTGGGATTTAAAAAACCTGGTTATGTTCAGATTGCAGAATAAAGGTACAAGAAATTAGAGATTTTTTTTAAAGCATAAGAAGATGAAGGGTAAATGTTTAAATGAGAGAAAAATCTGCAATGTTAGTTTTCCCTCGAGAAAAGCTGTGCCCTAAAAGTCCACTGAAGTGGCTTGCGTGAGAAACAAATATATTCTGAAGCATCCAGGAGAAATGTCTCCTTTCTCCTAGCTCTCCCTTCAGCTCCAGCTTGTACTCTGTCTCTTTTTCTGCTTTATAGGACTGAATTTAAATCAGTAAATAAAAACATAAGGGTGTTAAAGCACTTCATCAATTTGAAGTATTTAATGAGATGTTCCAAGGTGCTATATCATGCTGCGAGTGCTGGTTCAACTCTGACTCTCAATTTCTAATGGCCTAATTTATACTGTGGCAATAGTTTTACTTTCAAGGTAGCTATGATGACCTTTTCTAACCCCAATATTAATTATTCCATGCCCCAATTTTTCAACTCAATGTTATGTGTTTCAGTTTTAAAAATAATTATTGTGTTTGATCTGCACTATCTAGAAATATTTTATTTCTCATGCCTTAAATATCATGTGATTGTTTCTTTATTTTTTCTGCTTTTGACATCTACACAACATCCATCTTTCTAATGGCGAAAAATTAAATGTGACATTGTGTTTTGTGTGTGCAGGGAGTTCAGCTATGATTAAGTGGCAAAAACTAGAAAATGCTCCCGTGGAAAAACCACTAACAACGCATTATTTGCCTTTTCAGTGTGGAAAATAAATGCTGCATTTTATTCCTCTCCATCATCACCCTTAGAACTGCATCTTCTTGCAGTAGCACCAAGAATAATGCAAGGTCATTTCTAAAGTGTTTGCTTTTCTGTGCTTTGTTCACCTTTCCTCTTAGGGAGAGAGGTTGTGTGTCTGAATTGTGGCCCCAGTGTCTCCAATGTATATAGAAGTTCCCCTTTAATTATTCAGGTGAATAGATAAAAATAGAGCAAATGCACAAAAGTTTATAGTTTCCATAAATGCATTCATTGTGGCAATTTTCATTATCCATACCATCTGAAAGCTGTGCACTTTTTAAAGCTAGCATGTTCTAAGTCAGAAGCAAAATAAAATCATAAAAATGTTAATTAAAAAAAAAAACTGGTGAATCTCTCTCTCCTTACTATGACGTTAAAGAGTATAGTTAATAATTGTATTTTTCACTCTAGGGGACTTCCTTTCTTGCTTTGACATGTGGCTAATGGATCTTTCCATATCAGAACACCAGCTCAGAGTTCATAGTCTACAAGTAACTAGGCTCTTTGAAAATCCTACTTAACTGAAAACCTAGGTCTAGGTAAGTTTTCATCTTAATTAACCTGTATAATCTGTTTTTGAAAACAAAATTCATCCCTTCATTTACATTTTAATTACAGAGGGTACAAAATGTCAAATTTTAATTGGCTCAAGAGAACTACGTACAACAAAGCCTCATGCTAAATGGAATAGAGGCTTTGTAGGGCCCAGCTGGCTCTCTGTTACCACTAAGGCTACCATAAATGGAAAAGATTTAACCCCCTTCCAAACTCTCCAATATCGCAAAAATCAATTCAGAAAACCTTCATAGATACTCTGCTCATACAAAAGAACATCACGGATGATTTCTCCAGAGTGTTCCTAATGTGCTGCAGCTACCAGTTTTCATTTCTGCATAGTTACAGTACCTACTAGCCCATAAGCAGCTAATGTTGATTGGATAAATCCAGTGACATTATTATAAATCTTTGCTGACTGGTCGTTGACTGAAACGTGGCTAAAATCACCTAAATCCTTATGATTCCAAGGCATTCCAAATCTTCTTAAGTATTTATTATGTAAGCAATATTGTTAAGCCAAAAATAGTCTAAAGGTCTTTATATTTCAGATGTAAATGCTCAACTTACTTCCTTCCCTTGTTCTCAGTTCTCTTTCTCTTTTCCCTTTTTATTCATTATTCTTAATAGCTAGTAGCTTTTTCAAAACTTACTGGAGTGAATCCATCTTTTCACTGGCTTCTGACAGACAGGGAGGCTTAAAAAAGGCAAAGTCTTCACGATAAGACATCTGAGGAAAATATATTGTAGATTTCCTTTTGAATGCCTTCTCTAGCATGAACGGCCCAGAGTAAAACATTTCAAGTACGCATTGGGAGCATACATATATTCAGCTGAAGACAGCTGCCCTCCCCTTTTGCTCTGAGAGCATTTCACTGAAGACTTCTTAAGCGGGAAGCCAGTATGACAATCTAACACAATATACTCTTTTAGCATTTGACTCAAAATCGTGCTCATATACTGCCGTCATTAAACATTTGAAATATTTACTTTATGTCAGATTAGAAAACATCATTTATTTTTAATGATCTTTAGAAATGTGACCATTTATTTTTAATGTTTTACGTGATTTCAGAAGACTAGATTCACATAAGTGCTACTTCTCTTAATTCAATTCCTTTTCAACTTGTATATCTTTTATGTTAGAAACATTTGGTGATTTCAAATGGAACTCCTTAAATTGTAATAATAGTCAGTGAAATGGGAAACAGTGTTACAGTGTCAAGTTGGAAGTTTTTTCCCAAACAGGACATCTTTGCCTTCCCCCCCAAACACCCCCAGTCCCATTCCTGGACATTGGTCCATCTTGATAGACCCTTTTGATAAACATTCAATTATTACTTGTCATTATGTTTCTTAATGGTAACTCTTATAATAATTACATAAAAATGGTTTGATTTAGGGACTCTAATAAAAACAACAGATTTTTGAAATAGCGATATTACTGAGGTGATCTTTCTAAATCAATGGACAGCATTTCTTAACAATAAGTTTGGTGACGATTCATATGCCCCTAGAAATATGGTGTTTAGATGTCAGTTTTCAAATACATTTAGGAAAAAAAAAATTATAAATTCAGCATCTATACTTGATAAAAGTTTAAACTTAGGAAGACCACCAGGGGGAGCAAGTTACTGGACGAAGGAAGTAATGTACAGTTTCAGACTTTTAATAGAAAACCTGGCTTTAGAGAACAAAATGACACCACAATTGATAAGAATAAAAGCAAAACAACATGATTCAAAATTATGTGAACTCCTAACTCTCTAGAATACTATCTTATTAAAATCAAATTGCTTCACTCTAGTTTCTGGACTGAGTGGCTGTGCCACTACCACAGTTACTTTTTCTTAGTAATTTTTCTCCCAGTAAAGTATCCTATTTTCTACAGCTCTTATGATCTACATGCTGACAGAATTTTGCAAAATGCAAATGACTTTACAAATTTAATGACATAACAGATACTAAGTCCATATAATTATGGAAAGAAAAAACATCCAGCAGTAGAGAGGACCTGTCTGCTTGACACGTAGTACATGCAATATATTTTGAATATAGGTGTTAATACGTGCTATGTAAATAACATGCGAGAATTGTAACAATAGATGATGGAGTCCTCAATACTTTACACGTAAATTAAGGGCAAATAACTGTCGCGCCGTGCTTGCCAGCAAGAACGACGCAACAACTTGGAGTTCTTCCGACAGCAGTTTATTGGGGCGAACAGCTTCAACAAGATGGCGAGAGACCCAGAA
>CAUYSK010088699.1:0-13631 GCA_963575035.1 Avahi laniger | reverse complement strand
GTGGTAAAGGACTATGCTTATTTTATTTTTTCTATCTCCAGCTCCTGGCAATGTCTAGCAGATGCATAGTAGGTGCTTAAATGATATTCATTGAATGGATGACTGATTGCCCTATTAATTTTGGGGTTTTTTTTTTTTTTTGAGACAGATCTCACTTTGTTGCCTGGGCTAGAGTGCAATGACATCATCATAGCTCACTGCAACCTCAAACTCCTGGGCTCACACCACCACGCCTGGCTAATTTTTCTGTTTTTTGTAGAGACAGGGTCTTGCTCTTGCCCAGGCTGATCTCAAACTCCTGGCCTCAAGGAGTCATCCTCCCTTGGCCTCCCAAAGTGCTAGGATTATAGGGGTGAGCCTCGTGCCAGCTCCTACTGATTTTATCTATTGTAATATCCCTGTACTTACTTTTTAACTTCCTATTCCCAGTGCTTTTATTGTAGTTCAGCACCTTGTTACCTTTGGTCTAGACTCCTATAATGATCTCCTGACTGCCTTCATAGTCTCTTTTTTGTAGTCTACCATGTACTTTCTAAAACACAGATACAGTTATGTCATTACACTCCTTAAAGATCTTCGGTGACTCCTTATCACCAATGAAATAAAGTAAAATTTCCTCAGTTTGATTTTCAGGGTCTTCTGTGATAAATGATATTTTGATCTTCATGTCCCTTTCTTCTTTATTTACTAGGTAAATCAAACTATTTGTCCTATACTTTCCTACTTCTATTTATTTATTCCATTAACAAATATTTGTTGAATGTTTGTGACTTACCAGATACTCTGCCAGGTACTAGGGAGACGGTTGAAAAAGTGATAGTCTTAACTTTCTCAGGACTTGAAGTCTAGTTAGGGAGAGAGACATTAAATAAATAATGTCTCTCCCTAATTAAACAAATAAATAATGACACATAATTATTCATTATGGTTATGATGGCATATGATGTTTTGTTTTTTTGAAACGAAGCCTGCTATAGTCTACATTTTCAAATTCTGTCTTTTAAAACCCGACTTCAGTGCTCCTTTCTCTATAATACCTTTCCTTATCCTAGGTAGAAGTCATCTTCCTCTCTCTAAGCTCTGGTACCATTTTATTTGGATCTTGTCATGACTCATCTCACTTTTTGCTTTGTATATTATAGATGAATATTCTTTCTATTAAAAAGTATTTAAATTGTGAGTGTGAAATTTGAGCCACTTTCAAGTTAGTCTTGCACCTTTCGGTATCTTTCTCATAGCAACTTGGATGCATTAAGTAAGATGTAATGTGGATCAGTCTTTTCAAGTATTTATTTTAAATATCACTTTTTTTGGTGCTTTGTATTGCGGGCTATATGCTCCTGGATTTGATTCACCAGGTATTATTTGTAACCAGAAGTAGCAGGTGAGAGACCAGTATCTGGTATGTGAATCTTGCCCCTGACTAAGGCAAGAATAGAAGTGTGTAGGTGGTCTAGTTTTATTTTGTTTGACTGAAAGCCCTATAAATGTTTTTGCTTTTGTTTTGTTTTGTTTTTGGCTTCTTTCTATATGCCGGTTTTTAACATTGTTATGTTTAGTCCCTCATTGTATCTGAGAGATACATTGGTTTACATCAATGCACATTTCATTTGTTCTCACGCCCTATTTAGGACATTGTCATGTGAGCCATAGGACTGACCCAGATGTTCTCAAACAGGGCACTCAGACAGAGGTACCTTGAGGCGCTGTGGGAGTCTAGATCAAGCTATGCTTTGCACGCTCATCTCTGGGCATGTAATCGAGCTTTACTTAGAGTAAATGTATATATTTCCAATTATTGTGCTTTTATTTCTTGCAATTTTTGGAAATGTGCTTATGCGTTTACTAATGTTGCAGAAATGATTTTCTCAGACAATGGTGAATATCTTATCTACCTAAATTGTCAATGAAAGTACATCTTAACTGTTACTGATTTACAAAAAGCCTTTTAAAAATTATGTATAATTAAAGGAAATAAAGATAATTCTCTCTTAAATGTGTAATAAAAGTTAATTTTATTAGCTGCCCCTTTGGAACTAGGTTACTGATTTTACTTCCCCTATACATAGAACAATTAAATGAAATAATCTAGCGAATCTCCTTTTACAAAGGAGAAAACTGTATTACTCCAGGCATATATTTTGTCACACATTTTCTGTTTTCCAACAAGTAACTAACAGACTTTGCTCTTTAAAAAGCGAGCATTAAATAAGTACAGTGACAGCTGAATACTTTTTCTGCTTCTTACTGTTGAATAATAAAACGATAAATCTTGTTAATTGTTTGTTTTAGTTACGTTTACGATCCTGATAAAATTGTGTTAATACATCACTTCCATTCCCTGTGTGAAAATATTTGTGCTACACTATGCCTGTGATGATGGGACTTCTGAAAAAATGATGGTAAGGATCTTCCGGTGGTATGTAGGATCACTCTGGTTTGTTGACAGTGAATGCATGTCCCCAAACAGGGGCTAATTGTTGTTTAAGAAAAGGTGTTTTTTAGATGTGAAAGAAAATAGCTGTATTTTACTAAGAGGTATATATTTTTACTCTATTTGAGTAAGTAGGAGTGACAGTTTTCTTCCGCATCTTAAGCCCCTTGACACTTCAAATTTTGTATTTATATCAAACAGGCCTGGTGGCTCATTCTGAGCATTTAGTCAGGAAGCGGAAGATCCATGCTCTTTGAGGGTGTCCAAGGTGGGAATAAGCAGCTGGTCTTTAGTTTTTGATCTGTTAATTAGGTAGCCGAACTGGCCATTCTGGCAATATCGACAACAAATTGAAGCTTGAGTCTTACAAAAGAGTGTGACTGTGTGACCGACCCTGGTTTTCTCTAGTGTGTAGGCTGGGATTTCATATCACCAGTGGTGATCTGATGATCAGATTACTTGAGTTTGCCTCCTATGATATGTTATCTACTTGAATAATATAAGAAAGAAAGTGTATTAGTTATCTATTACTGTATAATGAACAATATTACCATAAACTTAGTGGCTTAAAACAGCATGTATTCATTGTCTCACAGTGTCTGGGGGCCAGGGGTCTGGGCATGGCTTACCTGAGTCTTCTGCTCATGGTCTTACAAAGCCTCCATCAAGGTATTTGCCAGGACTTAGTTTTCAACTGAGGCTCAACCGGGGAAGGAGATGTTTTCGAGCTCACTCAGGTTGTTGGCAGAATTTAGTTCCTTGTGGTTGTAGGACTGAGGTTTTTAATTTCTTGCTGGCTGTCAACCTGGGGCCAGCTTCAGCCGCTAGAAATCTCCTGCAGTTCCTGGCCATGTGGCATTTCCCACCATGGCCACTTGCTTCCTCCAAGCCAGCAAAGGACAGAGACTCCAACTAGACAGGTGCTCCAAGTGTGCGTAACATAATCACGTAGTCATGTACCCGTAATTGTATATATCCTGTCACCTCTGCTATATTCTTTGGTTAGAAACAAATTTCAGGTCCCCTGCACACTCAAGGGAGGTGTGAAAACTAAGAGCTGAGGATTATGGAGCTCACCTTAAGGGTCTGCCTGCCACAGGAAGGGAAAGGGAAAGTGTGTTGATTCTGTCCTCAGGATTTTCTTGTCACTTATTATAGATGACTTGAGGGCAGGATTCATGTCTGATTCATCCTGTATCTTCTGTTCTCTACCACCACCCACCTACTAGACAGTGTCTTATACTTAGTAGGAACTCAGCTGGTATTTGTAGGCTTAACTATTATGCTATAAAAGGAACCAAAGAAAGCTGAAACTCTTCTACTTGGCCTGACAATCCGACTGTAACATGAAAGCCATTGTTTAGGAAACAAAACTATTAAAATGTTAATTATCACTAGCAATGTCCACCTTACCATCTCTACCATCAAATAGTAATTTTTAATAAATATCCTTTTTCTCAGAAGAAGCTATACTGGTGTTCTACATGTATTTGGTGTTGGAGAGTACAGATCACCTTGTTAAATCCATATAGCAATGTGGTAGTTGTCTGAAGATCTGTGACCTTATGCCATGTTGTCATGAGAGGCTAAGAGCTGTGGAAGGTAGCTTTGTTTTCGTTATGTTCTACTTCTTAGTCTAGCACAGTAGAACATTTGTCTCCCAAATCAACAGGCAAACTTAGCAAAGATTTTTGGTCTCTGTGGGTGAGGGGGACCTTAATAAGTCCAACATTAATCTAACACTAACAGACAACACAAACAAGAATACAGCAGTCAGAGGTAGGAGTGGTTTATAATGAATAAAAGACTGTGAGAGACAGGCAGATACTCCCAGTCAGCAAAACAGGCCTGTAATGGATTAGTACCACCAATAGCCAACGAACAGTTACCAAATGTGGGAAGATCTTCCATTGCAACTGTAATTATGCATACACATTTTATAAATAGCATCATGTTTGGGGACAGAAATATAGGAGGGAAAACTATTTAATTGAATTTTGGCTAACTTTGGAGAATCTTTGAAAAATCTTTAGCATTGAAGAATTTTCGTTCTCATCTTGTATTATCACCTGTGTTAGGTGGAAGTCTAAGATTTCTTCTAAGATTCTTATCCTCTGATGTACACATCCCATATAATTCTCTTCCTTTGAGTGCATCCTGTATAATCCTCTTCCCTTGAATGTGGGCAAAACTTGTAAATATCCTGAGTCATCACATTTGTGATTAGTTTAAATCAGTCAAAAGGGATAGTATCTGGGTGGGCCTGACCTAATTGAGTGAGCCCTAAAAGGGACTGGGTCTTTTCTGAAGGTAGAAGAGTCAAAGCTTGGGAGCATTTGAGAGCCTATTAAGGGGACCACTTGGCAGGGAATTTTGAGGTATCTAGGGATTGAGAGTGGCTCCTGGTGGACAGCATGATGATGGGGGGTGTCAGTCTTACAACTGCAAGGAAATGAATTCTGCGAACAAACAGTGATCTTGGAAGAGGGCCCATGCCTAAGAGGAAACCATAGTCCTGATACTTGTTACCTGTTTCCATGATGCTGTTTGGCAAATGAAGCTCATAATATTTCTTGAAATTCTGTAAAATTAAAACAATAGAAAACTTAACTTTTCTGATCTGAGTATGATTCTGGGGCCTGAAATTTTATTAAAGTTTCTACTTACTTGTTTACTTCTCACCCCCTAGTTGCTTTAATTGCCTTATTTAGAGTCTGTTGACCACTTCCAAACTTGCTTTCCTACCTGTTCTAGGATTATCTGATTTTTCTTTTCTATTTGGTAAAGTTAGAAAGAGTGATAAAGAAAAGTTACCTGGAGCTGTGATCCTGGGAGGGTATAAACCCTCTTCTGAAGTTTGTTTCTTGAAGTATATATGTGTGCTAGCTTCTTGTTTTCTCTCACTTTCTCTTTGTCCACATTTGTGCTACTTAGCACATCATTCAGCAATATATATGGGCAATGAGATTAGAGAAATCAGCCATTAAAACATTTGTCAGCAACTTTATAAAATAGTAGATGGTTGGAGACTTTGAAATCAATTGAATCAGCATACCAAAGATTGTGTGTTTTTCTTTAAATTGTAAGTATCTGAGCCACCATCTTTCCTGTAGGATAACATTGATCTTGTTGAAGAGGAAATTCAGAATCAGTTTATTTTTCATGACCTGTGTATAAATAACTACTTGATAATTAAATGCTTTCTCTATAACAAGGATTCTGTGATGTATAAGACGGTAATGAATTTCAATCTATATCCAACTAAGAAAACACTGAACTTAAGACTTAAAAGTGTTAGGAAGATATTTGATTGATGATCTCATTTTATAAATATGACTTTCCTTCAGGATTCTGTGATTATAGTGTTTTTAGTTATAGTATTATTTTATATATTAATAATATTTTTAATGGGAGCTTGTAGTGTTCACCAGAGAACATGGATCTCATTATGATTTCTAATTTGATAAGTCCCATGTAAACGTATGCAAAGGGACATTTTTAGTAGGTAACCTTTGTATTTTAAGTAGCCTCAAGGTTAATGATATTTTTAGGGGAAATATTGAACTTATTCAATTTTTTTTTTATGAGATAGAGTCTTGCTCTGTTGCCTCAGCTAGAGTGCAGTGGTGTCATCATAGCTCACTTCAACCTCAGACTCCTGGGATCAAGTGATCCTCCTGCCTCAGCCTTCCAAGAAGCTGTGACTACAGGCATGCGCCACTACGCCCAGCTTATTTTTCTTTATTTTTCGTAAACATGGGATCTTGCTCTTGCTCAGGCTGGTCTTGAACTCTTGGCCTCAGGTGTTCCTCCTGCTTTAGCCTCCCAGAGAGCTAGGATTACAGATGTGAGCCAATGCTCCTGGCCTGAACATATTTAATTTCTTGAACAATATTAATTTATAGAAATTGGATTTTGTGAAACATTTGAAGTTAGTTTGGTTTTTTTAATTTAATTATATAAATTTCCACAGTGATTTACATGCAGTAGGGATTTACTGTGTCTCCTCTGGTTGCAACTGATTGAAACCTAATTCAAACCAGTTTAGGCCAGAAGAGAATTTTTTTTTTTTTTTTTTTTGAGACAGAGTCTCACTGTGTTGCCCAGGCTAGAATGCCATGGAGTCAGCCTAGCTCACAGCAACCTCAAACTCCTGGGCTCAGGCGATCCTCCTGCCTAAGCCTCCCAAGTAGCTGAGACTACAGGCATGCGCCACCATGCCCAGCTAATTTTTTTATATGTGTATTTTTTTAATTGTCCAGCTAATTTCTTTCTATTTTTAGTAGAGACAGAGTCTCATTCTTGTTCAGACTGGTCTCGAACTCCTGAGCTCAAATGATTCACCCGTCTCGGCCTCCCAGAGTGCTAGGATTACAGGTGTGAGCCACCACGCCAGCCAGAAGGGAATTTATTGACTACTGTAACGAGGACAGGGAGGAAGGGGTGAGGCCAAGCTTCAGGCATGAGTGAGACAAGGGAATTGGGCATCGGTAGGACTCTTACTCAGTTTTCAACTTTGTTTCAGTGTATCTGCTTCATTCTCTAAGGCCTGATTCCTGCACATGGCTGTTGGCAGAGAGGGACTTTAATCAACTCTCTTTCAGTTTCTAGATTAAAAGAAAAAAAAAATCTCATTTATATTTATGGCTTCTGATTGGCTCAGCTTGGATCAGGTATCTCTCTCCCTCATCCCCCTCCCCAGCCAGACAGCCATGACCTGAGGGCAGACAGGATTTCCAAGAAGATGGCAGCTCATATTCTAAGCACATAATTACGGAGATGGGTTAGGAATGTGTTTCCAGAAGGTGGTGGCATGGGGAAATGGGGACAATGAGAAGAGGAGACAATAAACACAATATTTTTATCTTTTGAAATGGGAGAAGAAAGGGAAAGGTCTGGAGCATGTGTAACTGCTTAGGAGGGATGCTTTAGCAGGATCAGTGCGAGGTTGTTTGGAGAGTGTATTAGTCATGGTTCTCCAGAGAAACAGAACCAACAGGATGTACGTGTGTGTGTGTGTGTTTGTGTGTGTGTGCACGCACATAAAGAAATTCCCTGTGAGGAATTAAGTTATGTGATTATGGAGGCTGACAAGTTCCAAGATCTCTAGGGTCTGCGATGTGTGAGCTGGAGATGCAAGAGAGTCAGTGGTGTAGTCCCAGCCTGAAGACCAGTAGGCTCAAGACCCAGGGAGAGCCAAAGTTCAGTCTGAGTCCAAAGGCAGGAAAAAGATGATCTCCCATTTTAAAGATAGTCAAGGAGGAGACGTTCTCTCATGTTCAAGGGAAGGTTAGATTTTTTGTTCTATCCAGACCTTCAACTAAGGGGATGAGGCCCACCCACATTAGGGAAGGCAGTATGCTTTACTCGGTCTACAGATTTAAACACTCTCACAGAATCATGTTTGACCAAATATCTGGGCCCCTCATGGCCCAATCAAGTTAACACATAAAATTAACCATCACAAGGTGATACCTGCTAGAATATGGAATGGAATATGTTTAGCTTCACAGTTCTAATATAGAGCAGTTAAAATTAAACTGATAAACATTAGATATATAAATTGGCAAGCCTGGTGTTTCTGAGTGATTTGTGTTCTTACTATATCCAAAATCTATATAACCTTTTATCATTCTATAAAATGAGAAGATACTTGGAATGTGGAATGGGGTATATAAGCAAACAATCTTATGATAAATGAAACTGGAGCCTAGTGGACTGAAAAAACTACTTAAAAGTTATCCAGGTAGATGTGAGATTATGAATCTTCAAAGATATATCTATTGAGTTAAAGAAGAATCAGATAAAAAATCTATTCAAATGTTAGATGTAACTGGGGAATGTTTCAGTATCTGAAAAAGTAAGCTTGGCTCAAAGCCAGCTCTGCCATTGGAAGAAGAGTGCATATTGGATGAGCATTCTATGTCTAAACTTTCTGTTAGGCTTTCAGAAACAAATCTTTCATAATGTATTATATTTAATAAGTAAATACAACATGGGCTTCTCAGCCTTGGCCCTCCGTGTGACAAAGCTTACCATCAAGCCAGAAGTAAAGGAGATACGGAGGGTCCGACTCCAATATCACAAAGAAGGACAAAGAAGGGTAGATTTGGAGCTGAGAGATAATACATTGATAACTCTCACTCCCAGAATCAATATTTATTTTAATTTCTTGGCTTGCGATTCCTAGACCATGTAGGTAGTATAAATTTAAAGCCCCAAAGATTTGAGGGTAGGTCATAGTTAAGAATTCTCGGGGGAAACGCTTTCATTCTCCCCAGAGCCCAGGCTGAGATAGGCTAGTTCCTTTTCATCTTCTACTACGCCATGATAGGCAAACATGTAGCCCTTTGAGGGTACCAGCTTTATACAGAGATTTGGATCTCATCTGGCCAGAGGCTGTTTAAAGCCCAAGGCCACTGGTTACTCCCCAAGGTAACTACAGGTAAACTCCCAAGCTTATTGCTCCGGTTTGCAATTGCATCTTTGTTTTTGGCTTCTGGGGATTTCTGTTAAATTCCTGTGAGCTCCTAGCTCCAGTTTTCTGTCCACACAGGGCCTTATTTATTTGCTTTGCCTTATTTCTGTGCCAGTGCAAACCAACCTCCAGCCACCCTCCCCCTCTTTGTCATGACCTTCAGTGGCATTTATTTAAGTGCTGGGGATACAACTATGAGCAAAACAGACAAATTCCATGTTCTCATGGAGCTCATCTTTTTAAAGGGGAAAGAAAGATCATAAACATACACTGTGTCAGGTGGTGATAAATGCTATAAGGAAAAGTGATCAGGGGTTCAGAAATAGAGTAATGTGGGTGCTGTTTCGTGTAAGGGTGGTCAGGGTGTTACCGGCTGTTGAACTCAGTTCTTGTCTTCTTACGATTGAAGAATGAGAGGAAGAGACGGTTTGAAGGAGCAAGCAGCAAAGTTTATTAAGCGAGTACACCTCCAGACATGGAGGCGGACTGCCAAGAAAGATAAGCCAGCGATAGTACACTCCGGAAGGGGCGGGTAGGAGTGGGCACACATCCCAGCAGACAGTGGCACTGGGGTCTCTGTGCCATCCCTTTTTCTCTTGTCTGATCTCTACTTCATGAAGTCATTTCTTCTTTTCTTTTTTCTTGACCAATGGGCATGTTGTTTCCTTCCTGCTGTCGGGCGGGTGAGGGGGGAGTTTCTCACCTTATGTGGTTAGGCCCGATGTGTTTTAGTGTCCAAAGCCCACGGGGGACAGGGGACAAACTGTAACGTATAATGTGCCCTGTGTTGTTTCTGTTATGTTTCTTGTGATATTTGTGGTTACCCTGACCTTGTTATTGTAATAGTATGTTCTCTTATTCAGCATCCCATTTTGTTTAGGTTGCTTGCTTTTGTATTTTCTCTGCTCATTTCTCACTTTTCTCACGCTAACATTCTGTGACACAGCGACCCTTATCTTGCAGTGTGTTTTGTTACTCAGTATCCCATTCGTTCACATGGCCTGTTCCATAATTCCTCTGCTCATGTCTATGCTAACAAGGGTAGGCCTTGCTGATAGGATATTTGATCGAGTAATATCAAAGACCATAAGTGTTTGTCTTAGTCTGTTTGGGCTGCGATAGTAAAATACCATAGACTGTGTAGCTTATAAACAATTTATTTCTCTGAGTTCTGGAGGCTGAGAAGTTCAAGATGAAGATGCCAGCAGATTTGGTATTGGTGAGGGCCCTCTCTGATTCGTAGATGACACCTTCTGGCTGGGCCTGCACATGGTAGAAGAGGCAAGTCAGCTTTCTGGGGTCTCTTTTATAAGGGTACTAATACCATCCACGAAAGCTCTGCCTCGTGATCACCTCCTAAAAGGCCCCACTCCTTAATACCATCGTCTTGGGAGTTAGGATTTCAACATATGAATTTTGGGAGAGCACAAACATTCACTCCATAGCAGTGTTCATGACACATTTCTGTAAGAAGCATCTCATCTTGGTGTCCTAGGCAATGTTAACTTACAAGCTGAGCTAAGAAATTGGATATTGCCACAATACCTCAAATATTAATGTAAGTTTTAAAAAGATAATGGGGAAATATCTCGAGGACAATTCCTTGAGTAATGTCAGTCTTTAATATTTCCTATTATACACGCTGCCAGTATTGAATAATAAATGAATCTATAAGATAATACACCAGGCAGTGCTTCTGACATGCATTATAAACTCATTTTTTTTCCAAAGTCTTTTGCTCCTGCTGTGTTCACTGTCCCTGGGAAAGGCCTGTCACCATCCGTATTGTTGCTGATGCCATTTGTTTGCTTCTCCTTCCTTCAGCATGCATTTAAGTACCTGCTTGCATTAGGTATGGGTCAGGCAGGCACTGAAAATCAGGACTGGGACGATGGTGAGGTACGTAAGGTACTCGCCTGGGGTATAAAACTTAAGAGGGTGCCAAGAAACTCAGTAATCAAGATAAATGATATTTTAATGTACTCTTTTAAAAAATTCAAAATGAATGCCAAGAAATCCATGATGAACAAAATACCAGACTTTTAAATAAAGACATACTCCAACCTTGAACCAGTAAGAACCTGAAAGTGAGCGCTCACTCTCCTCACCCTAGTTCTGGCTGTGCTAAGAATATAAGGGGAATAAGCCATAATGTCTGCCCATGGTTAGTTTACCAGCAAGGAGAGGGAGATGTGAATAAATAGGTACCAATAAAAAGGCCACTAAGATAGAAATAAAATAGGTTAAAAGGAGAAGATGTTTCTACTAGGGAGCAACAGGGATTAGGAAAGAACTCAAGGAACCATCCTAGACACCTCTTCCTTCCTTATTTTTACCAACTTTCGATCTCCCTTGACAATCCCTCTTGAATATGTTCTTTCCTCTTCTCTGACCCCATCATTAATGCAATTTCCTTAGCATCTTTCTCTCCTGGGTTACTCCTGTCTGGCTTACTACCAGAAAGGCTTTGTTAAAACAGACCTGATCATGACCCTCTCTGATTTAAAATCCTTTAATAATCACCAGTCACCTTTGTTATAAAAGCCTGGCCTCCACAGCATCTAATGGTCCCACCTCTGCCTTTATCTTGTCATTCTCCCATGGATTTAGACTTGTCAAACTCTGGTTCTTCAAATGCCTCTGCATATGCCATTTCTCCTTCCTAGAATACTCTTGCTCCTCTGCTTCTCCCCGCTAACTTCTAGGTGTGCATTGTCATTCAGAGCAGATACTACCTTCCCGGAGGCTGTAGTCACATGTCTGTTTCTTTGGTGCCTCACACATGACAGGCACTTAATGGTGGAAAAAGAAGGTGATGTAAGACCCTCAAGGAATGCTGAAGCCACACTGAGTAAGTTACCATTCCTCAAATATGCTATGCACTTTCATTTTTCTTTGCCTTTGTTCAGATTCTTTCTTTTGCCTATAATGTACTTTGCTCATATTTCTTTTGTAATATATCGTCTTAGTCCATTTGTGTTGCGATGACAGAATACCACAGACTGGGTAATTTAGAAGGAGAAATAACTTATTTTTTACAGTTCTGGAGGCTGAGAAGTCCAAGGTCGAGCGACAGGCATCTAGTGAGGGTCTTTGTGCAATGTCATCCCACATGGGAAGGCAGAAGGACAAGAGCGGGCTGAAGTTATTCTTTTTATTAGGAGCCCACTCCTACAAGAATGGCATTAATCCATTCATGAGGGCAGAGCCTTTATGGCCTAATCACGTTTTAAAGGTCCCACCTCTCAGGGCATTGGGGATTAAGTTTCCAGTGCATGAACTTTGGGGGACACATCCAAGCTGTAGTTTATGTCATAACATAGTTGTGAGCCCTTAAGGGTAGAGGCCTTGTCATGTGTCCAGTCTCTTGGAAGCACCAGTCACATAATTGACCCTTAATCAATGCTGGTGGAATATGGTATAGTTTGGGCCTTAAATATTATATCCATTGGTATTCATGATATCAATCTGTTGACTTTCCTATTTTCAATACAAAGCATCTTTTCTCAAATAATTTTTCATGTTCATGAGGAGTCTTTAGTGCCTCAAAATTATATTTACTGGGTCTTACAAAGAAATAGTTTATTTTATGTGTATCCTTTGGCTCTTAAAGCTAGCAACATTTTAATACCTATTGGAAGAATTAAAGAAGTCCTTAGTGAGGAGAACAGTCATCAATTAAATGAAAAGAAAATTAAGTGAGACTAGATGTACCAATTACTGTCATTTAATTTGTTGGTCATTTATAATAATAAGTACCATTTATTTAGACCTTGCTACGTGTCAGGCATTGTTCTAAATGCTTTACGTTTGAATGTATTTAATTATCATAACAACACTATAAAGTACATGCTATCATTATCCACATTTTGTAGAGGAGGAAACTGAGCAGGGAAAGGTTAAGGGACTTTCCAAGGTCACATAGCCCTTAAGTGGCAGAGCTGGGGTTTGAACCCAGGTAATTTGACTCTAGGACTCTTGTTGTTATCCACTGTACTCTACATCCTTTAGCTAAAAGGCACTTACAGAAAAGTGATTGCATATAATTATACTCATCTAAAATTATTAAAAGCTTTCAAAGTAGAAAATAGGTTTATATTTTTCATATTTTTATATTACAAATTTTCCTTGAAAAATAATTTAGACAGGAGATTTTCATAAAGTAGATTATTAATGTGTATTGTTTACTAATAGTAGAGTTATGATGGAGATGAGAACACACACTGGGTTCTTTTGCCATTCATACCGTCTTCTCCAGTAGTTCTCTGGTTTTATCTCTCAAACTGATTTTTTTCGTTATACCATTAACTTACATTTTCCTACTATCAGATTGGGTCATTTTGTTTGTGGTGAGTAGACTTTTTGGAAGAGTGTGAGTTGGGTGAGTGAGAATTCGATTATTTTTGAAGAGTCTCATTTTTCGTAAAGATTGGGAAACTGCATTTGTAAAACACTTGAAAAAGATGCCCAGAGTCTGCAGAGTTGCCTAGAAAAACTTTCTGCTGAAGCCTCCGATAGAAAGACTTATCACGCTAATCTCAGATAGAGTAGTGTAGAGGCTGGAGGCGGTACGGTGGTTAATTTTATGTGTCAACTTGACTGGGCTAAGAGATGACCAGGTGATTGGCAAAACGTTATTTCTGGGTGTGTCTGTGAGGGTGCTAATCTCTGGAAGAGATTATCTCTCTGGCTCAGTAAACTGAGTAAAGGTCACTTTCC
>CAUYSK010088698.1:0-66474 GCA_963575035.1 Avahi laniger | reverse complement strand
CAAGGACAACATACGTAACCTAAACATCTGTACCCCCATAATATGCTGAAATAAAAAAAAAATTTTTTTGGCCATGGAGCTTTGGTTGAGGTATGGGAAAGGGGTTATTTATGAACTCGTGTGACCTAGCTGGCTGCTTCTTGTCCTGCAGAAGAATCTGGGGGAAGGAGGCTGGCGTGGGAGCTGAGGGACGGGATGGCAGGGGCTGGGCACTGATGGTAAGGGAGGAAGGCAAACCCCCCTCCCTGGCTTTTGCCCAGACCCTCGGTCAGGTCCCAGGGTTCTGAGGTCTGCAAGGAAGGTGGATCCTAGACCTGAAACTGTTAATAGATGCTAGTAAAACCGTCTGTCAAGGTTCCTCACAGGAGGTTGGGACAGAACGGGGGAGAGGTCAGGTGACCTTAGGGAAGAGGTTTATCTTTTTTTTTTTTTATTTCAGCATATTATGGGGGTACAGATGTTTAGGTTACGTATGTTGTCCTTGCACCCCCCCCAAGTCCGAGTTTCAAATATGTCCATCTTTAGGGTGGTGCACATTGCACTCTGTGTGTATGCATATACCCGTCCCCTCCTCCCTCCTCCCCCCTCTCCCCTCCCCCCTGCCCAACATCCAATAGATCTTATTCTCATATGTGCACTTATGTGTTGATCAGTTAATACCAATTTGATGGTGAGTACATGTGGGAGGTTTTTCTTAAGGTGCAGGCAGAGCCATGCAGGAGCCTGCATGGTGCTTACCTGTTACCTGCCAGCCTTATGCCTGCTCTGCCTCTCACTTCCTTTCCTACCAGCCCGTGTTCCCGACAGTCCTCTTTCTGCAGTGGAGCTGCTCCTGCCAGACTGATAAACACTTCATACCACCTGGCTGAGCTTTGCTATTCCTTCTTGCAGGCAGCACCCTTGACCCCTCCCTCACCTGTGGCCTAACAACACTGGCTCCCAGGGTTGTCCGGAAGCCTGCATGAGAAAGTGCACGCACAGTGCTAGCGCTCCTCGATGTGCTGCACGTGGCGCGTTCTCTGAGGCAGGGTTCCAGTAGCTCACAGTCCTGGTGCTCCCTGAAGAATGAATACAAATTCCTCCACCAAACACAGTGCATAAGAACAGCAATGCTCATTAATGGATGTGAATGGAGTAGACTGGGAGTACAGAAAACCAATGTACAAAATTGTTCATTGTTCTATCTGAAGGGTGATTTGATGGAAGAAAGAGAATGTGTATATTCACAGCTTTGTGTGTTAACCGATTTTTGTTTCTCTATAGTCCAAAGACATTTCTGCTTAAAATGTTTGTTTCATTCCCCAGTAACTGGATTCTCACCATGTTAGAATGTATTAGTATTTTCTGAACTGATAATTGCTCTCGGAGATAAGTGCTTGTTTTCCCTACAAATTATGATTTTTCTTTTTATTTTTGTACTAATTTTGATGAAGAAATAAGGAAAGAATAATTTTATTACCAACATTTCTGTTTTTGATGTTTTAAAAATTGTATTCTATTCTTGGAATTTTCATGCCGTATCTTTTCTATATTGTTGCAAATCAGTGGACATTTTCAATATGTTGAGAAATTAAAAGAAAAATAACAAGCAAACAAAATACTGGCCATATCAATCCTCCCTCTGAAACAAATTGGAAAGTGAATACTATGAAATGATTGAGACATATCTTTAGTTCAGTTACTGATGGTTTTAGTTTTATGTTTTCAACTAAACAGATAAAACACTGATAGTAATTCCAGGAAAAGTAAATGTTCATATATTTTTCTGGATGATATAAGTTGAGTGTATTTTTGTTTCAAAATTAGCTTCCCAGGGAAATGAAATGAAAAATTAAAAATCTTGCATAGAAATGTTTCCTAATGTTAAAATCTAAATGCAAGGAAGTTTCTTCAAAACTGTAAAACAAACAATTAGGAATTCTTGAAGCATATGGTGAAACAAACCCATTTGTTGTGATGTAACGCAACATTTAAGGAATCTGTTGAACCGTCTTAGGCTCAGCTTTGCAAAATGGTATATCCTTCTTTAGTCCACGCCTTGTGCCAGCTGGTGAAGATGAAATTTCACGGCCAGTGTGTGTCTCTGTTGGCATTTGTGGGAGACAGGTGAAGGAGTGTCACCTGGCGCCTTCTCTCTGGAGGGTGGATCAGTGGACTTTACCTCCCCTCCTATCCTGTTGGTGGGTATGGCAGAGCCTGTTAGGGAAGCCATCTCAGTGACCGCCAGCCTGCCTTCTCTTCCTTCTTATCAGAGAAGCTAGGGCATGGCCAAAATTGGACAGCTTTTATTTTTTTCATGATAATATATATAAGCAGAGTCAAATTCTCAGATGACAATTCAGTTACTAGTAATAATAAAAAGTTGTATTTGACATCCTTGAGGCCACGCTGATGTCGGAGTTTCTGATGGTTTGTGCAATTTTAATGGAAACATATTACTGTTATTGTAGATGGAAAAGACAGTCTGACAATTGAGTACAAGGAATACATGAAGGATCAGGATGCTAAGCACTCTTTTAGGAGCAACTACAGTCCTGAAAAACAAACTGCTTTTCAGTTTGAATTTTGTTCCATTGTCCCTGTTTGCAGTTCAGGGCACAGGACTCTTTGTTTAAAACATACATTTCTTATTTTCCCATTTTAAAAAAGGAATGTTTAAGACAGTAACAAAAGAATACATCATTTCCTGCCCACTTGTAAGACCATAATGCTATGTGATAAACTTTGGTAAAATCAGTGTTTCTAAAGCAGGGTGCAGTGGTATTGGGCCCACTTATGAGTGCCCTTTGACATAAAAAAAATTAGCATTATTCATACTTCTTACTGTGTCTGGTATGGTTTGAGTATTTGTGACCCTCCAAAATTCATGTTGAAACTTAATCACCAAAGCAGCAGCATTAAGAGGGGGGCCTTTAGGAAGTGAATAGGTCTTGAGGGCCCCATCCTCACAGATGGAATTAGTGCCCTTACAAAAGGGCATAAGGCAGTGAGTTCATCTTCTTTCCTTCCATCTCTTCTTCCATGTGAGGACATGGCAGCAAGGTGCCATTTTTGAAGCAGAGGACAGGCCCTGACCTGGCACTAATACTTGGACTTCCCAGAGCCTCTGAAACTGTGGGCAGTAAGTTTTTATTATTTATAAATTACCCGGTCTCAGATAATTTGCTTTGTGTTGGCAGCCCAGTGTCTTTTATTTTACTATCGACCTGTCTTTTTCTGTTTTAAGGAAACGTCCTGTAAGTTGATTGCTAAACTTATAGGAAGTGGCACAAATTTGGAATCCTGGAGTTAATGTAATTCTGTTGTCAAAATCAACATGCTAAAAAAGTTCTAGAATGATAAAATTTCTTATGGGGTGATTTTTTAGTTTAGAAAAATTACAAACTTTCTTTAGTGCTTCAGAGATACTTCATCTTATTAGTTTGCTTGAATGCATCATACCCTATTTTATCTTGTGATGTAAGTATGCAAGAAGTGTATTGTCTGTCCATGCAGTTTAGGTTACTTTATACATAGTGGGCGAGCGTTCTCTCATCTACCTAAGAGCATTTGTTTTAGGGACTTCACACTTCCTCTGAGAGGTTTAGGGGGTTGCATTGTAAAGGGGTAGAAAAGAAAAGAAATCAGACCTTCCTCTGAAGCAATCATTTTCACTCTATCGTCTTCCAAGTACCACTATGATGAGCACTGAGAGATGCCTGCCACTTTGAGGTTGGGGTTAAATTCCCTTTCAATTCAAAAGAGAGAAAATGATTGTTAATGTCTAGTCATTAAGAAGTCATTGTCCTAATTGTATTTGGCACTTTTTATGCTATTCCATTGGCAAGATTTGATTATTTTTAACCCGTAAGAGAGAGAACAAAGCTATGGGGGAAAAATTCACGTGTCTGTTTCATGAATAAAGAGACCATTTTTGTTTTGTTTTGTTTTGTTTTTTCTCCTTGAATGGCATAACAATTTGTATCTATTCCTTGGACCTAGTTGTAGCTTTAATCTTGGCGGTTATGCATTGAATCCAAGGTATAGCCTTTGACACTAGAAAAGGGTCAGTTAACACTTTCAGATTCCTTTGTAGGCTACCTGTTAATAGGGCTAATCTTACACCAGATTGTGGTCAGGGAAGGACCTATGTTAGGGGTGTGAGAAGCTGACAAAGACTCTTTTTCAGCACTTGAATGTGCAGCAGGCTGGGCTTGTATCATTGATAGATGCTGTAATATAGGTACAAGGCCATCTGGGAATACAGGATGGGGACAATTTAATTCCAACATGGCATGGAACGGAAAAATTTTGTGAGAGACCTAATGTTTGAGCTGGTAAAGATTGGATGGGATTTTACTAGTGTTGGTTGTTTGGAAGTACTTATCTGGAAGGACAGAGTCAGCACCCTGCGTAGGATGTGGTAGGATGTTTATGACAGTCGCCTTTGTGAGGTTTGAGGTAGCACGTTTAGAATAGTGGGTGGAGCCAGGCCATGAAATACCTTGGAAGTTATACAGAGGAATCTGGACCTTTTTGTTCTATGTAATTTGGAGCCATTGAACATTTTAAAGAAGAGCTTCAGTATAAACTCCTTATAAAGGACAATGGTGAAAATACAAGAGGTATGTTTGCAATAAAAATGAAAGAGATGATTTTTTTTGGCCAATTCTTTTGACCAGATGGATTCTTTCACGTTTATTCAGCAAATACACATTAGGCTTTAGTTACTTGCTAGGTAATTTATATATAGAAATAAAATGTGAATAAAATCAGTTCTCATTCACAAGGAGATTTTATCAGGATGTTTCATTTTATTTCTATTTTAAGCATAGACTATTGCATGCTTTTTAAAAGGATTGTATCTTCTAAAGTACACCTTCATATTTTTATGAAATTTTGATCAACTTTGAATCGTTTCTGTTTTGACCAAGCAGTGTTCAGAGCAATGGCACTGTATTTTCCTATGCTTGGTGGATGGACAAATTATTGCAGATTAAAGTGGAAAGATTTCAGTTCCATTCATTTTTCTCTCTAATTTTTGGGAAATAATGTAAAACTCAATGGGAGAAGCTACTTATTCATATTCTACCCACTAAGATTATTTTTTTTTAATGCAAGTTAAGATGTTTACACAGGTATGAATCATATACATTGGCAGGAATGAATTGGAAAATATGGGAGATTGGTCATGAAATGCAGAGCTGTGGGCCAGATGTTCAGGAAGGCCTGGAAAAATGCCTGTTGGACAGCGCCTGCCCAGACCTCCTCTCCTCCACAGATCTTGTCCCCACCCTTCCTCCCTCCCTTAGTCTTGCAAGCACCTTGTCTGTATTTTCAGTTTCTGACATCATCTGTCTTTCCAGCTCATTCTCTCTCCTCCTCAAACTGTTGTACACACTTAGACCCCAGCAGGGTCTAAAATCCATTGATCTTACTTTTCATGGTTGCTGACCCCCGTCAAGTTCTCACTTCTTCCGTTATCTGGTCTGTATTAATGATTCATCATTGTAATCTCTCCCATGGTAACACACCCTTCTTGTTCAATCCAGCTATTTCCCTGCCCTCCTTGCCTGTCCCTGTGTAGCTCACCATGGCGGGGGACAAGCGTACAGCCATCCCATCTCCTCGCCCCAAATCCAAGGATTTCACGATGCCCAGCAGCCCAGCAGTCCAGCCACATTCCCTTGGTCCATGGGCTCTCCTTCCCTCCTACTCCTGTCTACGTCTTCATTCTGTGCTGCATCTTGGTCCTCTTCACTGAGAAACAGAACTGCCACAGATTCCACCCAGCATATTTACCCACCTACCAGCACCAGTGTCCACACACTGGACCTCCCATTCTGTTACCTGAATGAGTTGTTTATGTGTCTGCCTGAGGCCACCTGTGCACTGGACCCCAGCCCCCCTGCCCCTTCAGGACACTGCCTCACACTCTGTGCTGCGTCAGCAACCTTTTCTCCTGCACCGGGCTAGTCTCTTCAGCATGCAAGCTGCTCTTTCTCCTGGCTGAAAAAGACCTTCCCTCTTCCCACCCTAGCTGTTAACCCCTTTTCTTTGCTTCTCTTTTTAGCAACACTCTTTACAAGAAGAATGGTCTATATTTGCTCTTTCAATTTCATTTTTTCTATCTTCTCTTTAAACACCGCACTGTTTGACCCCCTCCGTGCTATCAGAGCTGCTTTGGTTAATGTCACTGGTGAACCAATGTTGCTAAATTGTATTATTTTTTAATTATCATCTCGCTTGACATACGAACAGCGTTTGATAGAGTTATTCATTCCATTCTTATTAAAGAACCATCTTCCTTTGATTTCTGATATAGTATACATTTCTGGTTTCCCTCAACACTGCCTGCGTCTTTCCTTCTTAGTTGCTTTTATTGGTTCCTCTTTATCTCTCTGTTGCCATAAGCTTGGTGAGTTTCTAGGGCTCAGTCCTCAGGTTTCACTTTTTTGTCTACACTCACTCTCTTATGATCAAATTCAGTCCTGTAACATTAAATATTATCCATATGCTCATGATTAATTACTAAATTTATATCTCTAGTTTGGACTTTTCCTCTGAACCCACAAACTCCTGTCATGAAATCTAGTCCGATTACTTGACATATCCACCTGGATGTGTGATAGGCTTCAGAATCTTAACAAGCCCAGCAACTGTTCCCAAAAGGCTTCTCCATCTCATTTAATGGCAATCACATTCCTCCAGTTGCTCAAGCCCAAAACTCTGGGAGTCATCACGGCTGACTGTGTTTCTCTTTATTCACACACCCAATCTCTCCACGTTTCTGTTGGCTCCCCCTGGCACATGTATCTGGGATGCCCCCTTCTCACCGCCTTTACTCTGCTCCAACCACTATGGTTACTGGCTGTAACTATCCCAGAGAGTTCCAGAGTCTCCCTGCTTCTCTCTGTTCTTTACTCGGAAGTAAGAGGGGCGCCTTTAAAACCATGAGTGAAATTGTATACTTCACTGCTTGGAATCCCCTGCTTGTGGCTTCCCATCTGATTCATATTAAAATTTAATGTACTTACTGTGGTTAACAAATGCTGTGTGATCATTCTCCAGCCACCCGCACCGTCTTCAGACACAGGCACACTGCACACACAGGCACGCCATACGTCTCTGATGTCTTCTTCTACCTCTGTGACCCTTGCCCACTCTGCGCCAACACAACAAGCCACACTTCTGCCCCAGGTCCCCTGGGTTCCGCGGACCTGTTGCCAGAGCCACCACTAATCTGTATGGCTTGTTCTGTTTCTTTGAAGTGTTGCTCAAATGTCACCTTCCCACTGAGACCTTTCTTCAATTTGAATTGGAGCCCTCTTCACAATCCCAGTCTCTGTGAAAGCAGGGATTTTTGTCTGTTCTGTTCACGTCTCCATCTCCAGCACCTACCACTATAACTTGCACATAATACACGTTCAGTAAATAGTGAATGAATAAATGATTACCGTGATAGAATGAAGGTTGCAAACTTTAATTTCCCACAGGTTACCCAATCTTAGCTGATGCTGATAAATTTTTGTGAATTTCTGTATAATCTCCACCTTTACTTTTTGTTTTGTCATAGTGACAATCATAAGTAAAATGACTCTCTTACACTACTTCCTACCACAAGTTTTTAATTACATTTATCAAAGTAAAACTTTCACTTTCCATTAAAAGAAATAGTATTCCTTGAAATAGTCAACTAACATCTTCTACAATCTCCCAACATTCTCCGATGTGATTAAATTAAAAACGTCATGAAGATTCCTTCACTGTCAGTAATAATTGAACCTCAGCCAGAAATCCAAGATGGGCTGCTTGTCTCTCCCTCCCCAGCCCGAGCCACTTGAACTGTGCATTAGCTACGTAAGTGGATGGCATGTTAGATTTATTTCCAAAGTGATGTTCTAAATTAACTTAAAAGGCGATGTCATGGGGTGATTTCTCAATAAATCCCCTCATTTCTTGCTTTGTCATATGCTTTAGATTCTCCTTAGGTGAGAATTTTCTTCCCTTGCATCTGTCTATTTTATGGGTATTTATTTGGTAAAGCCTTTGTGATATAATGTGTTGATTCTTCATGGGTTTGTAAAGTGTTGTCCCCTCCCCCTCCACCTAGGGACCAAGATTATGGTTACATGATAGCTCATTTATTACTACATACACGGCATTGGAATCAGACAGGTTTTTAAAATTCTCCCACAAAGAAATGTTGCACTGTTGTTGCACCTGACCCTCCTTTCTGGCTGTCGTGACTAAGAGTTGCACCAATGGTGTGCTTCATACTTGTGATTTCTATTTCAGTGTTTTTCCCTTTGAGAGACTGAATCATTTATACTGACCTTAATTCTTTTCCAGTGGTTATCTTATGAGTGCAGCTTGTATCTTTGCAGTCCGTAATGACTGCAGTTTAAGTTTAATATGAATGTACATTGCTAGTGAATTATATTCTTGGGTTTTATTTCAGTGAGCAAATGAAAGAGTGATTACAATGGCAGAATAAAGGATGCAAACCATAACTTTCTATCAATTTCAAGAATTTCATTCTTGCGATTATTTGTTGAGGGGCCATCAGGAGACAGAAAATAATCAAAATAGCCAAATACAGTCTTGTGGGGTTTAACATCTGAACTAATGGCTTGCAATTAATGATCAAAGGATAAGATATTCATATAACCACAGCAAATGGCTCTTTATCTTTTTTGGCATACATATGTGTTGTTGTTATTGATTGATTGTTTGATTGTTTTGAATGCTTCCTGTGTCAGTGACTGCAGAATCCAGTCTTGCCTTTTTGGAGGCAGAGAATCGGGGGTGACTACTTTTTCTTCAGCACATCGGTTTCATCTTTATCTGTAAGAGAAAAAAACAGGAGTCGGAGAAGAGGCTGGTATTTGGTGCCAGCTCCAGCCTTGCAGGTGGGGCATGGGTCTCCTCATTCCTTCCTCTGATATTTGGAAATTTCGTGGTAATTTTTTTGAACATTTCTTAGCACATCTCCCTCAGGTGCCTTAGGCAAGACAGTGTTTACTTCACATAAAGCTCAGATGTGGTAATTCAGAATCTTCTTTCAAATAGCTGCTGGCTTTCTCCTGTTTTGGAAACGTAAGCTGTGGTTTTCTATTTTAATACAGAATCAGAAGATAATAGGAGGGAGAAGGTGGTTAATGATTGTATGTGCTTTGTTTTAATCCATCATGACAGAGGTCATGGGCTAGTCTGATGCACTGAATAGTGTGCACGTTAGCTTCAGTTTGTGCATGCAGGTCCCTATGATCTCTACCTGTGTTTACACAGGGTCGCTGTTCTGTATGTGCCACCAGCACAGGCCCCTTGCCCCGTGGCTTCTGGCTGGGGCAGGCGGTGGAGCACAGGCAGGAGATAGCAGGGTGAGGAGATTCTGGCCCCAGAGCTGCAGCCCTCTCTCCGGGTTGCCTCCGACCATTCTCTGCAGGACTCTCCTTGGTTCTGGGAAGCACTGCCTCCTCTAGTCCTTTTTGATCCAGATTTAGTCAGAACTCAGCTGTTAGCCATCGCAAGGTATCTCTCTATCTCCTCTGCTTTCTCTATACCTCGCCCACACTTGTTCAGTTCCTTAATTAAACCATCTCAAATTATTCCAGCTTTGAATGTCCCATTTGTTTTCTGCTAGCGCACTGACGAATACAGTGTCATCCTGGGAAACTCTTGTGGATTTTGTCTGAAGAGTTTTTACTAAAGTAAATGCAAAAACTGATAATGTTTAAGGTTCTTTTTCCTCAAGAAGTAGTCTTTCCTTTGGTCTCTGAATTCCATTTTGCCGTTAATATGGAAACTACATAGATTGTGTACTATATTTTTGAATGAATAACTGGGGTTAGAAGAGCATTTTTTGACCACAGTATAGCCTTTAGTTCTAATACTAATGTGTTCTTGTAGTGGTTTTTTTTAAAAAACACCTTTGGTAGCAATGCTAAATGTTGATATTGTGTGTTAGTGAACCTCAAGCTTTGAAATGAACCAGGTATATAACAGTGAACATTCAAGCAAACATGTATTTAGATTTAACTTTCTGTTACAGACTACGTGTTATTTCCTCTTTGAACTCTTTCCTGGATGCCCCAGCTGAGCTTCACTGGGACCCCTGTGGTTATAGAAAGATCCCAGGGCTGTCACTGTTGGTGGCATATCTCAGATGAGGACTTTGGAGAGCCTCCGATGGACTAATGATGACAAGAGCAGCATCGTAGGAGGTAGTTAGCCTTGAAAATATGATGTGGATCAAAGAAAGGAGACACAGACGTGTATCAGTTGTGCTTGCTTGCTTCCTTTCGCTCCAGAGGATCTCAATTCCCAAACTTCTGGCTTGCTGGAGTGGAAGGATGGTTTAGTATAGGCCCCTTCACTAGTGTGGAGAGATGCTGTTACAAGACTTCACATTTTTGTTGAGAGAATTTACACATTAGTTGCATTTTTCTTTTGTCATCTTCACTCTCAACTAACATGTGACCTACTTAAACCTTTTTATTGAGATTCATGTGTTTAAAATCATGTTTTAGTTTTGTTTTTTTTTTTTTTGTAGTGACTTGAAATGATGTGATACCACCTCTTGAGAAGTTTAAAGTTAATATATGTATATATTTTTTTCTGGAGCTGCTGCTTAGCCTGCAACACTGGGATTAGTGATCATTGGAGTGGAGCTTTGTTGCTGGCTTCCTTAAAGTACCCTGAATTCCCTTTCTCTAGTGGAGCACAGGTTCTGAGAATAGCCACTGTGAACTGTAAAAGCGGGTGGTTAGAGATGTCCTGGTGGGCAGCATGGCTTCCTTTTGCTCTTAGTAATGACCTGATGAGTTCAGTTAAGAACGTAGCTGGTGACAGTGCAAGTCAAGTCCTTTCAGATGGTGGCTCTGTCATGGCCTCAGTGTCTCCTCTTAGCAGGAAGATTATCCAGTGTCGTCCAAGTGGGTGACAGACATTTGTTCTTCCAAAACATGTTCCCTGAGGTCTCTAAGAGCTTGTTTTTATTTTTTTGCTCAGATAAGATTTTGTAGCCATATTCAGTTTTTTGCATGATCAAAATTGTTGTATCTGATGAGTTTCTTACAGCAGCAGTTACAATATAAAGGTGATAATTTCCTTCTCAGTGAGAATCATCAGACTCTTTCTAGTCTTAACTTCAGATTGTCATTTCTATTTCATTCTTGACTCCAGCATGACGAAGGCCCAGTGTTAAGAACACTGTGCTGGGAAAAACAAATCAAATACCTCCAGGCATCGTTTATCGTAGTTAAGGACTAGAGAAAATTATGTTCAGAATTCCAAAACAGTTGGGATATTTTCAGTAGTTCACAGATTATTCAAAGGAACCCTTGATGTTTTGATTGATATGTGAAACTTAGGATTTGTAGTTTAGCAATGGAAATCCTATTTAGATGGTCTGGCAATTCTTGGATTGCATTGCTGCTCTTTGATTATTGCTTAAAATTTTCTTATTCATAAACACGTCAATGCTATTTTTAGATGAAATTAAATATATGTGTGTTCATTTATCTTAATTATTAGATTGATGGAAAATATATTGGAAGGACTATAGAGTTTTGGTAAAGCTAGCGCAGATTTTTCATCATCGTTACTAAAAGAAAATTAACTCTGTAGGTTCTATACTTAATAATGCTACTGATAATTTTGCCCTGTGGTGACAATGGAACTGATAATAAGTGACATTAATTAGAATATGAAGTGTATAGGACTTGCTTCCCAAATCAAGACACTTACCTTTGAGGGGATCATCCAGCCTCTATGTGGAGGTTTTCAGGGACCACACAGAACTGCTGGTCTCAGTTCTCCTCTTGGGGAGACTTCAGAATATACTACTTTCTTTCATCCATCCACATATCACCCCTCCAAATGAGTGACAATGTCTGGCTCTAATCCCACTCCGTCAGCCCAATGTGAAGATTAGGTTTTAAGACTTTCTGTGGTGTGCCACACTATTCTCTGCTCCTCCTCACGCCCCGTCCACCTCAAGGCACTCTAATCATTCTGTTATGCGGGCTGCTCCTCTGCGACCGCTCTAATCCTTGATCCGTATATTACCGAAACCAACACATCAGCCTCTGTTCTCATTCCACCCACCCTTGGTAGCACGGTACCACCCTTCCTGCCTTGAGAACATTCTCAGCTTTGCTGGCATACCTTTATACTTTTGGAAAGAGATGCTATACTCACCGTGTCTGTGTCCTCACCTCTTACTCTTTAGCTCACTCCAATTGGGCTATCAAAGAGCTTTTATTAGGATCATGCCTGAGCCAAGGGTGGCACAGTCAGTTCTCAATACTCATCTTATTTAACCCCTCACCCTCTGCATTCTTGCAGCACATTCTTCTTCTCAGAACAACATACCCACCTGGTTTTCTTCCAACTTTCTGGCAGCTATTTCACATGCCTTTTACCAGACTTCCCAGTGTTAACAGAGCCACAGGCCTCTGTTCTTAGCCCTCTTCAATTGTCTTTAACTTCTCTCTGTGGTCGCCTGTCTTTCCTATACTAGAATATAAGTCTCTTGCCGCAGGCTTTTTTTTTTTTGAGACAGAGTCTCGCTTTGTTGCCCAGGCTAGAGTGAGTGCCGTGGCGTCAGCCTAGCTCACAGCAACCTCAGACTCCTGGGCTCAAGCAGTCCTACTGCCTCAGCCTCCCGAGTAGCTGGGACTACAGGCATGCGCCACCATGCCCGACTAATTTTTTTCTATATATTTTTAGCTGTCCAATTAATTTCTTTCTACTTTTGGTAGAGACGGGGTCTCGCTCTTGCTCAGGCTGGTCTCGAACTCCTGAGCTCAAACAATCCGCCCGCCTCGGCCTCCCAGAGAGCTAGGATTACAGGCGTGAGCCACCGCTCCCGGCCCGGCCTGATTTTTGAATTGTTTTACGACAGGTCTCAGGTTGCTTTGTGCCTTAGGTCGTGTCCATTGTCATACAGCTTGCCTGCCTTCCTGTCTCCCTTCTTTCCTTCGGTGGGAAAGAAGGAAAGGGGTGACTGAGGGGACTTTCAATTGATGGCTGTGGTCCTAAGTTGAGGGCTGTCACTTGTCTCTCGTGCCCAGGGAGTTTGCCCGTTGGAAGGTGAGGAACACAGCCATTGAGAGGAGAGATCTGGTCCGTCATCCAATGCCCCTCATGCCGGAGTTTCAAAGGAGCATCCGCCTGCTTGGCAGGAGACCCACCACTCAGCAGTTCATCGACACCATCATCAAAAAGTACGGCACCCACCTGCTCATCTCAGCCACCTTGGGAGGTAGGTCAGCAGCCATGGGGCCACAGCTCGGTCATCACCTTGGGCCTGGGGTGGGAGGGAGAGTGGGATGTCTTGAGAGCAAAGTCTTCTTAGCCTCTCTGCCATCCTACATCCCGCAAAAGCATATGTCGCCCAATGAACCAAATCGTCTTGGCTATCGTGGTCAGATCTGAGCTGATGATTCAGTTCTATGGGACAGTCTACTCTGAGAGTTGGCCAACTTTGTTGGAAATATGGCTTACCTTTGGAATTGGCTTAGTTCATTAGAAATGCTTAATCTGGTAATTATCTTAGTTCCTCTGGAACGTGGTCTGACCTGGGAAAATAGTTAAATTTCAGATATTGTTTAGGGAATCTTCTTGTTTGTTTAAGTCTACTTTAGGGGCTGATAACTTCAGGTTATCATTTTACAAATGGGCTATAGTTTGTATCACATATGCATATTGAGTAGGTTAATAGGAAAGCAGACTAATTACTCCACCCTGCTCAACCTTACCCATCTCTCCCCATCAGGTGCAATCAGTTTTTGAGAGAGTGAGGATAAGAGGGCTAGATAAAGGGCAGGAATAAATGCAAAGGCAATGAATGGCAAGTGGTACCGCATAGAGCATTAGATGCTTATGGGTCTTGATATCAAATATCATCATTTGATATTATGAGGAATCCCTTAGGCATTAGTTTTCTGCCGCAGTGACTGGGGCTGCTGAACTTTGAGAAAGCCCTTTTGGTGGTAGAGCACCATGCCCTCTTGCTTGTAGAGCTGCTAAGCGCATTAGATATGGTCCATGCCAGCGAAAAGAGATTGGTGCCTTCTCAGAGGCAGGACGGACTGAGGTATGATTATAACAGGGGATCTTCTCCTTCAGAGGAGAATTGAGCACCACACACTGGAGTGGTCAGTACAAACTTCATGAAGGAAATGACAGTTTAGCTTGACAGGAGCTGGTTAGGTAAGGGAAGGTGATAGAGCTTTCTAAGCTGAGCATACAGTGTACAATTTAAGGAAGACAAGGTTATTAATTTGATAATGGGAATATAGGTGGAGAGATTGGTTGGGCAAATTCATTCATTCTTACAATAATATTAGCCACTGCCTAATAAGTATTTGCCACATAGCAGGCATTGTACATTGTCTTTAGTCCTCGAAAGCACTGGTTAAGCTGTATTACCTCTACTTTATAGATAAGGAAGCTGAGATCCAGAAGAGGTATAGCTAGTACATTACAAAGCTAGGTTTTTAACTTAGCATTTTATGTCTACACAGCCTGCATTATATTTTTGATCCAACATACGTCTCTTTTACCAACCCACCCACCCACTCCAACAGCCAACCAACCAGCACATACGTGTGGTCTGTTGCTAGTCAGATATTAAGTAGGACTTTGGATGTTAAATCACTAGTATAAATTCTATTCTATTATAAAGTGAAAATGAATTCCTTTCTACATTGAATGTAGCATTAACCTGTACCCTTTCCTTTGAATGTCTCCCACCTCCCAATTCATTTGGAAAAAAAAAAGTTCTCGACACCAATTCAATTCTTCCATTAAAAGCTGTGCTCTGGTCCGAGTCCCTGGAAATCCCAAGTAACAAAGACCTTTCTTCCTCAATGAAATATATTTTTAATTTCTCCAAGGCAAGGTGGTGAATTATTCACAGAGCCTTGTTCCTCTCCTGTTTTTACAACACAATATTTTAAAATATGCAAAGCTTTGGATTGAAATCCGGTGTTGGACAGCAGGCCCTAAATACGGACGAGCAGAGAGAGGGAAGGGGAAGAGATTTACTGTTGATTGAACGCTACGTGCCAGGAACTTTCTTTCTTTCTTTCTTTCTTTTTTTTTTTTTTGAGACAGGGTCTCACTCTGTCGCCTGGGCTAGAGTGCAGTGGCATCATCATAGCTCACAGGATCCTGCCTCAGCCTCCTGAGTAGCTGGGACTACCATTGTGCACCACCACGTCCAATGATTTTTAAAATTTTTTGTAGAGCCAGGGTCTTGCTATTGCCCAGGCTGGTCTCAAACCCCTGGCCTCAAGAAATCCTCCCTCCTAAGCCTCCCAAAGTGCTAGGATTACAAGCGTGAGCCACTGCACTCTGTCTGAGGTCCTTCTCACATTGTCATTTCATTCATTCATATATGGAAAAACATTGCTTAACGACCTCCTCTGCAGTGTGAGAGAAGGGAGGCGGGCAGTTTTAGAGAATGAAAGGGCGGGCTCTGGAGTTTGATCACCTGCCTTCCAGTCCTGCCTGCTGCTCTTCACCAGCGTAGTCTCACCTTTCTAGTAACTTAATCCTCTAAGCCTCAGTTTCCCCTTTTATAGGTAGTCATAGTAATAGTACTTCCTTCATGCATACTTTGAGGATTAAATAAAGCAATACATTCAAAGTACTTACATACTGTCTGGCACCTAGCAAATTGTTGCTGTTGCTATTGTATTGTTGTTATTATTACTATTGTTGTTGTTGTTATTTAATGAAGGTAAGGAACTTAGGGACCCGGAATTAAAGCCCAACCCTGTCGCTCACTGGATGAGTGGGAGACATTGAGAAATTCACTTTCCTGTCTGGGTATCAGTTTCATCATCTATATACGAGGAGGTTCAGAAGATGTTATTCACTATATTTTTTTCTAAGCACACTGCGTTCATTGACAGGGAATGCTTTCATAAACTCTTTGAGGTGTCAGGTAAGTTCACAAGGGCGTAATCAAACAACAAAAGATGATTCTTCAACTGTCTTCCATGAGACAAATAAGTGCACTCGTTTGGCTCCATAGGGAGAGGGAACAGGAAGGAAAAGGACTGGGAATGAGGACGTGGAGCTGATGGGAGGGCCAACAGCTAATACATTTGCATGGGATCCCCAGTTTTTGGTGAAATCTATTAAACTCATAAAATACGTAGAATGAATGCTCTTCTTATGGAGGGTGGTGAAGGGTAGAATTCTGCATCTGGAAAGACACATGGGGAAATGGGTAGAAATTTTCCTTAGTCTCCCTGGTGATCATTTTTTTGGCAGAAGGAAAGACCTTTGAGGCTGGTGCCTATGTGACATGTATGATTATGTGTGCATGGAAATGTGTGCCTACCTATATAGACAGGTGTGCGCAAATGCCTACCTATACTATGATGTGATTAAGCTGCACATGCACATACATATATGTACATTGCACACATGTGTATTGCATGCATGTATATGGATGCAGTGTGTACATATATATGTATATGTGAACTTGCATATGCGTGTGAATATGTGTGTATTGTGTGGATGTCTTTTTATACATGAGGGCTCATATTTTTTGTTCAGATGTGTAAGTTTGTGTGTGTATTCATCATTGCCCACCCCACATCTTGAGAGATCTCCCCTTGAGTAAAAAGAAGGCTGAGAATAAAATCACAGGAGCTGTTCAGTGGCCTAAAGTCCAGACATCCCCACCCCCAATCTGGGAGCAAGATCTATTGACTCAAGAGGTGAAACGATCAGCTCCCACCTCATCCTCCATCCCGTGTGCGCGCGAGTCCCGGCTTGTTCCCCTCCTAGAGAAGGTGCTGGAAAGAGTGAAGGAAAGTCCCCTGGAGGCCAGGAAGACTGCGGAATGGCCTACATGGGGTGAAAAGGCAATTTGCAGGAATGCCCAAGTGGGAAAGCAACTCTAAACAGCACATTCTCTTAATAAACAAGAAATTAAGTCTTAATAATGCAGTAAGAAGCCCATTAACCCCTCTTGATCTAAGGTTTGCTTCTGCCGGTTTTCTGTCCAGAGGGAACTGGGCTTATTTCACCTTCTCTTTCTCAGACCCCTCGGAGAGCCTGAGCTGACACTTGGAATGTTTATTTTCTCTGCCTCATGGCTCTAATTCTTGGCACGCTTACTTATTTAATCATTTACCTCTCCACCTGCCCTCTATTTGTCTACTCCTTCAGTCGTCTATTCACCCATCCATCTATCCATCCATTTATCCATCACATGGTAACTGGACATTCACTCTTCATCAGACCCTAGAGGGAGCCTTGGGACATTAGAAAGATGGATTGGATAAAGTCCTTTTTCGCCTCCCCACAGCCCTCTGCCCCCGAAATTCAAAGTCTAATTGGATATTAAGCCATTTTAAAGCCAAATCTATTGAGGTTGCTTTGGAGTCCAAAGGATAAAAGATCATCTTACTGCATGACAGTGAAGGCTTCATGGGAAAGTGCAAACCTGAGTGTTCTGCTCTGAATTCAACTCAAGTCCAGGCATGTGGTGCATTGGGGAAAAGGGGGCCTGTGAGAGGGTGCACAGTTAGAGTCATTAATCTAGTTCAGGTAAGGAGCGAGGGGTTGAGAGAGGGCTTCTCAGAGGAGGTGATGTCTTAGGTGAGATCTGAGGGATGAATAGGAGTTAGCCAGGAGAAAAACATAAATGTGGAGTCCCAACAGTGAGAGAAATCGGTGCACATTTGCACAGGGTAGAGCAAACCCAGAGAGCAGCAAAGGGTACAGTGAGAGGGGCCAGGTCATCCACACCTATGGCCCACATTATCTACAGGGACACAGGCACCTTCCCTTGGCCTGCATTCCCCTCTGTGCGTCCCTCTCCCTTGTATATTCCTCTGATATATTGAAATGATTTCCTGTGACTCTGTGTCCCCAGACCAGCACTGGCCAGCAGTGTGAGCCACCCATGCCATTTTAAATTTTCTTAGAAAGGAAGAGGGGAGGAATCAATTTAACAATATATCTTATTTAAGATAATATATTCAAAATGTTATCATTTCAACATGCAATCAATAGAGCAGGCTATTAATGAGAGATTTTATATTTTTTGCACTAAACTTAGAAGTCTGGTATGTGGTTTATACTTACAGCATGTCTCAGTGTCTTGTTCATTTGTCACCCCCATGTCTGTCCAAGTGCTCGGCACACAAGCAATGCCCGGTGTCTGCTGAGCTAAACTGAATGGGCAGGCTGGAGAATGGCAGGAGGGAGGTGTCACTTCTCTCTGGGGCGAGGGTGTGGCTGGAGAAAGCTCACCAGGAACACAATGCCCCAGCAGGTTTGTATAGGAGCATTCCACTTCCCAGGGGGGTCGGGAGGTGGGGGTACATAGTAAGAGGAAGTGACGTTAGAATTGGGCCTAGAAAGCTGGACAGAATTTTAAAAACCAGACTTTTAGGTAAGGGACAGAGTGGAATTCCTTCTGAAAATAAATTGTGTTTTCTCTTCAACTCAAAAAGTCATCAGCATTCTAAAGACATTTCGATTGTCCTAGATGACAGGCTTTGGTTCTCAGAAAGCACCCATCGTTTTTGTTCTCTAAATATCCTTTTGTGCTGAATTGATTAGCTGTAAGGATAAATATCATACAATTGATAATTTGCAATAATCAAATAATGTCAGCTAACACTTCACACAGTGCTCAGTAGGTGCCAGGCAGGGTTCAAGCACTTCATGTAATTAACTCATTTTAACTAATTAACAACGCTATGAGGTAAGTGCAGTCAGTATCCCCATTTTACACATGAAGAGACTGAGGCATAGAAAGGTTAACACAGGTAGTGCAGGTCAAAGCGATCTAGCTCAGAGTCTGTGCCTGTAACTACTACTCCAGGCATTGTCTGAATGCTACAGTGAACCAGACACTGTACGGAAGACTTTACACGTATTAACTAATTTATTCTTTTTAGTAATTCAATGGCTTAGGTTCTCGTTTTCTCTTAATTTTGCTAATGAATAAACTGAGGGACAGAGCAGTTAAGAAATTGCCCTCATTTACAAGGTTGGCAATGAGTGGAGCCAGGAGGACGGCAATCAAGTCTACTCGGTGGGCATTTCTTCAGCTTCATTTCTGCAGTTCTGGTGAAACATTTCATTACTCAAAGTAAAAGTCAGCTTAGCTTAGTAGTTTTAGTAATCTATGTATGCGTTTCTAAAAAAAACATCATGGAGCAAAATCAATAAATCTGCATATGTGTATCCATATAACCACATCTATCATTCTTCCATTCATCTGTCCAAATATCTGTCTATTTATCTATCTGTTCATCCATCCATCTGGAAATGAGTGGGGGGAGGAGAAAAAGGAAGTGGGGAAGAAATGTGGGAAGAGCAGAGAAGAGACTAAGGCAGAGGAAAAGGAGAAAGTGAATGATGATAAGGAAACAGAGGAGGAGGAGAAAAGAATGAGAAGGGAGCATCTATGCCAGAGCCATCATTTTATAAACGAGGCTGAACCTTCTCAGAAGAGGGGAAGTGGTTGTGTTGTCAGACGATGCTAGTGAGAAGCATGAAGTGGGTTCGTAGGGGTTGGACCCAGTCACTGGGGGTTTTTTAATGACCCTCGTCCTGATGGAGCTCCGTGTTTATAGCCACCTTCGGACAGTTTCTTTTTCATTTGATTTTCAGAAGCAGAAGGACGTTTGGGCAAAATTAGCTGGAGGAGATTCAAGGCAGCTTTCAGCATCTAGGCTCTACTGCCCTGCCTCCCACACCCAGGCTCTCTTATCATCGTTTCTTTCCCATGCAGGGGAAGAGGCTCTGACCATGTACATGGACAAAAGTCGCCTGGACAGGAAGTCGGGGAACGCCACTCAGAGCGTGGAAGCTCTGCACCAGCTCGCATCGTCCTACTTTGTCGACCGTGATGGCACCATGAGGAGGCTGCATGAGATCCAGATATCAACGGGAGCAATCAAGGTACAGCTCGGGGTGGATTTGGGTGGCAGGTTCTCAGTTTGGTTCTGCACTGCAATACAGACCTTCTGAGACTGGAAGGTCGTAGACAATTCCTGGCTTCATACCCGTGTAGCTCACAGTGCCCTCTGCCAACCGCTCTGACTGATGTTGTCACCTGCCTGGTAACATCACCAGCATTGGTATTAGGATGGCCATATATACCAACTTACCAGAGCAACAGTCGTGGCAAAATTATCAGCAGTCCTCTCAGTCGCTCTTACAGTTGTCCTGTAAGGTTGATTATCACACCCCCTTTCTGGGTGAAAAAACTGAGGCTGCAAAGCGGTAAATGATTTCCTTGAGGTCTCAGGGCTAGCAAGAGTCAGATTATGGATGCCCAGCTCAGCGATATGTTAAACACCTGTGTTTTTTATTACTTCCTCCCTGCCTCTCATTTTACAGATGGGAAAACTCAGGTCTCATGTTTAAACCCTTTCTCTCAGGGTTGCGCAGTTAGAGAATTCCTTAACAGGGACTAGAACTCTGCTCGCTAGGCCAAAGGTCAGCAAACGCTTTCTGTAAAGGGCCAGATGATTAATATTTTGCAGGCTTCATGGCCTGTGTTGCTACTGCTCAATTCTGCTGTCGTAGCCTAAAAGCAGCCATCGTCAATATATAAACAAATGGGCATGGCTGTGTTCCAGTAAAACTTTATTTACCAAAGCAGGCACTCTGGTGTCTGCTGATCCATGCTTGCCTACACAAGCACGGCTCAGTGGAAGCTGCCACAATGATGGAAATGCCCTACATCCGTGCTGGCCAAGATAGCAGCCTCTAGTCACGTGGGGTTATTGAACACTTGAAATGTGGCTACCAGGGAGCTAAATTTGTAAGTTTATTTAATTTCGGTTAATTTAAAGTTAAATAGTCCCATTGAATAAAGCAGCTCTGGACTTTTCAATTCAATGCTTTAGAGCACAGGAACTTTGAAAAGATTCCATTTTAAGAGAACAGGGGAGAACATTCTTGACAGAAAAGGTTCCTTCTTCTGAGGGTTTCAGCGCAGATTTTTCCATCTCAAATTTTCTTAAAGCAGAGTATGTATGCCTGCATTTTCCTTCTCAGTCTTCGCTCTGATTTCTTCTGAATAAAATGAGGACTTAGCTTTACGTTAAGACATTCTGAGATATCTGCTGGGCAAAGGGGCGGGGATGACACTGGGAGAGACTCAGACGGATGAGTCAGAAATTGACCAAGGAGAGAGAAGAGTATGGGAGGGAGAGAGTTACTGAGGAGGGAAGCGGTAAGGAGAGAAATAGATCAAATCGACAGACAGAGGGCCAGTTTATCCAAGGAGAATCGCCGATATTGGGGGATTATGTTGTTAGGGGACTCGGCGCAGAGAGATGGATCTTTATGAAGCTGTCGGAGGCGGAGTGCCGCAAAGGCCTGGTTTTCATTATCACCAAATGGTTCTCTCCTCCCTGGACGGGATGCGGAATTGAGATATTGAAGGTCTGACAGAAGAGAATCCTCTTTTGTGCATCCTGGAAGTGCAGTCTGCCTCCGTAGGAGGAATTTCTCAAAGAAATTGCACGGAGGCCACTCAAGAAACTGTCCGCACGGTAGGCAGTGACTTCCGCACTCAGTTTGGCCCTGGAGCCTTTCCCGCCATTTGTGCCACTACGTCAAGACCCAGCGGACTGGACCTTGTCTCACTACTGGATTTGTTAAAGGCCAACTACCGACCCAGACAGAGCTTTGCTCATTTCCCCCCGTCCCCACTGTGGGTACCTGTAGTAAAATAAATTGGTAGTTTATTTCTCACTCAATAATAATTGTATTATTATTCTGTATATAAAAATAAATTATGTGTAAAATAAAACCAAACCTAATTATTATCCACTTATTTACTGTGCCCTAAGTGCTAAACACTGCAAAAATTTGATCTCTTTACCTATTGAGGTGGCTAAGAACATTACGAACATTTTATAGATGGGGAAGTTGAGGCTTAGAAAGGGAAAGTTACCGCTTGAAGGTTTCACAGCTGGAAAAGGACAGAGAAGGCAGGTGTGGCTGTTTTGCACACAAGTCCTCCTTCCCTGCAGTGGAGTCTGTGTAATTATAGTTGGGTGCAAACATCAAAACAACCCTTAATAATGGCAAGCAAAGGCTAAAGAAATGAAGGGGCTTCTTTTCATACTAAACCATTCTTATTTCAAGGTTATCTTTTCAATAACTGCTCCCCTATTATCCACCAGCCCAAGTCTTCTAAGACAATGTTGCAGAAATATGTAGCCATAGGATTGGAGTGTTGTCTCGTGTGGTGGTACTAATCACATTTGTCACTGAAACTTCCTTTGGAAAATGGGGATGATTTAATCGTTCTTGTCTAACCATAGTGCATATGTACTCATTACAATTTATCGAGATGTTTTGCTCATTATTGAACACATGCCATGTGCTGGGTATTTAGAACCATCATATCTGGTCTCACAACCTCCCTGGAAGAGATTTACTAGCTTTGGTTTGCAGAAGCTTAGACAAGTTAAATGACTTCTTTAGGTCACACAGTAAATAAATGGCCGGGCCCAGATTTAACACTGACTTTTCTGGTTCCAAAGCCCATGCTTTTGAAATATACCACCTCAATCGATTAGTTCATGCATTACTTATAGCATCCTTGTGAAATGAAAACCGGGGATAGAACCCAGCCATCCAGTCTGGGTGCTTGGCCACCATGCTAGTCTATTCACCGATAGCTGAGCATGGTCCCAGACACAGAACCCGTGCTCGGGAAGTGGCCATTGACTCGGGACAGAAGACTTTTTCTGCTGGCTTTGCTCTGCTGGGGGTATTTTGGGTCTATGCTAAACAAGGACACCTGTCTCACACTTGTCTCATTTGATGTTCACTCCAGGTCACAGAGACACGCACCGGGCCTCTGGGCTGTAACAGCTACGACAATCTGGACTCTGTGAGTTCCGTCCTTCTGCAAAGCACGGAGAGCAAACTGCACCTTCAAGGTAGGAAGCCCGTGAAAAAGGTGGGGTGAGAGTCAGGGGAGGCAGCACGGATGCGATGTGGGGAGGAGAGGATCAGGAGGGACGGTACAAAAAGAGAATGAGGAAGACGAGGCATAGAAAAACCTGTGAAAACTACAAATATGGAAATACAACAGTTAGGATATGAGAGATATATATATATTAAATATATAATTTTAACATATACAGGACATTGAAATCATCATCATTCATTAGTTTTCAGATAGAAAGTAAGAAAATATGAGCTTTATCTGATTATTCTGAAGAAAATGTCTAAACGGTATTATTTATAGATGCCCCAGACCTAATATATATTAAAGTTTCATATCATATCCTCTGAATTTTCTGCTTTATTGCTTTTGATCTTCAATTTGTTTTGGCAGGTGTTATTTAAATCCCCCCAAATATGGAAAATTTTATAGAATTTTTGATTCTCTGTAATTTTTCTTCTCCCTTATTTGCTAATCATTCATAGTCTTAAAGATACACACACACACATACACACACACACACTTTTGCAGAGATCACAGGTGACAATACTCAATGCTGGCTGGGGTGTAGAGAGAAAGATATCCTCTGCATTTCTAGAATGCAACCATTATAGAAATTAATTTGTTGATATTTGTAAATATTTGCATTTGTTCGATGTCTGCTATATGTCAAATTCATGTTAGATGCTCCATATGTACGGCTGGGCCATTAACTTAAAGAAAATATATTCTATAAAATAGTAATTTCACTCTCATTAATTCACATCATAAAGAGGAAAAGAGATTGCAGGGAAAAAATTGACAAGGCTTTAGATATATATATTACTCTTCTAAAAAATATACTTTATAATATCAAAAATATTAAGATCTCAAATTCCCACGAGAAGACTAAGTGAACTATGTTGCATCTATACAACATAGTGTTAAGCTGGTACTGAAATGTTTATAAAGAATTTCCAGGAATATGTGAAAATTTGATTTGATATGTTAATTAATAAATGGAAATTTTCTGATCGAATGTATGGCATGATCTTAACAATATAAAAAGATGAGTCAAACTAATTACAGCAAGGAAATATGCCAAGATGTTCAAAGAGCTTACCTCTGGATGGTTAGGTTATAGATGATTTATTTTAGGCTTCTAGTTTCTTTTCTAACTTTTCTACAATGATCATGTATTAACTTTATGGTCAGAAAAAAATGACATGCTTTAACTTTGAGCAGACTTAAAATGTGACTTCTAGAAAGGTATATGGTGAAAGTGACTCTGAATGTCAGTGGGAGGAAGTTGGGCTGAGATTGGCAGGTAGAGCTAAGCACGGCCTAATATGACTTTTATATCCTGGTTCCTTGGCAACTCTTTGATTCATGCTCCTGTTATAGAAGGTGATTAGAAAACGGTACACGGAGGGCTTGGTAGTGTCACTTGGGAGCAGCGAATGAAAATCCCTCAGGGAAATTCAGGCCAAGAAAGTGGTTTACTGTTAAAACAAAACACAACATACCAAAATCTCAAATACATGGGGAATAACCCTACTCCCTTTAGGAGAGAAAAGAGTAGACAGAAGGGTTTGCTAATGCATATTAAGAAAGTAGGTAAGAAAGGTCTTCCTTGGGTGTGCCAGGACTTCCAGTGTCTGAGTTCATGTGATACTTATAGCACTCCTGTGAGTTAAGAGCTGGGATTAGAATCCAGGCAGTTGGTTCCAGTCTGTGTTCGATTACCCTGCATGTTGAGGGTGGAAAGACCTGTGAGCTATAATTGGAATATAATTAGAAGGAATTAATGAGATGTTACTACCAAGGAACTTAACTGAGATCTTAGGGACATTTAGAGGCTGATTTGCCCTGAAGCCAGTGAAGCTTGAGGTCCAGGGATCTGGCACCTTCTGAGTCCCCATCTTTTCTCATTCTTATGACACATTTAGTTTCATATCTAATTTTGAATGTCTTTCCTCAAAAAACAACTACTTTTATCTGGTGATGTGATAGTTTCACAGGTATACACACATGTCAACCTTATCAGATTATACATTTCAAATATTACAGTTCATTTTATGTTAATCACACATCAATAAATCTGTTAAAAATTTAAACAACTGAAATAAATTGTGTTCAAATGATTTTTTTAAAAAAACAACTACTGTGTAAGACTTCTGTTCTCCCAAGCCCAGATATGCTATTGGTTATATTATTAGAAGTATGCTATTCACAAAAAGGAGGTGGTATCCCTGTCCTTCTTTAGAAGGGTCAGAGCACACCTGGAGGATTGGGTCTCCACCTCAGCATCACACTACAAGACAGACATTGAGAAACTGCAGTGTGTCTGGAGGAGAGAGTCCTGTGATAAATAGTGAAAGAAGGTTAACTTGGAGCAAAAAGGACTTGTCTTCAGATACCTAAAGGGCTGTCTTCCAGGAAAGAGAATCAATTTCATTAATATGGATAAAATGGGCCAAGCTCAATCTAGTGAAAGGGAGAAAATTACAAAGATCCCAGCTTTTAACTAAGTATAAAGCAGTTCTTTCTAATGAACATTTATGCCCAAACCTGCAACGACCTGCTGAAGGGTGTAGTGACTCCCTGTTATCAGACAATAATAAGTAGGTTATGTTTGGTAGAAATGTTATAGAGACTATTTAAGCACCATTCATTTAGGTCGGGTGATCAAAATAGGTGATTTTAAGTTCTTCCCAATACTGATTCTAGGATTTTATGAAAATGATGAATCATTAAATCTTTTATTGAGACTATATGCCAAAGCCAGCGCTAGACCCTGGGCACATTAGCACAAATCAGTTCAATTCAACAAATATTTTTTTAAGAACTGATGTTGATAATGAGCGAGGCAAAAAAATAAAGTAGTGAAGAAGGCAGGCATGATTTTTTCCTCAAGGAAATATACATTCCATTGGAGAAGATGAGCTTGAAACAAACAATAAGTGTAATGAATTTTAATGAAGAAACTTATGAGGGTTAGGTGGTATCAGATAGTATGGGGTCTTAACCTACTAGGGAGTTGGGAAAGTTTTCTGTAAATAAGATACACAGGACGAGACCTGAAGGATGAATAGGAGGGCAGAGTCTTGGATACAGAAGCATACAGAAGAATCTTTATCAAGGGGCATTTGAGGAAATGAAAAAAGTCTTATGAGATTAAAGCAGAGACGTCAATGGTGAGAAAGACAAGTTAATCCTTCAAATCCTAGATGGCCTCTGCAGCACATTAATGAGTTGAACATTAATTTGAGAGCAATGGATACCGTGGAAATGTTTTTTAAAAGGAAGTAGCCTGAAGAGCCTGATATTTTGGAAGATCACTCTGGCTCTTGTGTGGGAAATTAATTAAAGAGGGGTGACTGGAGGTTGGTGACAGTTGTAGGTTACTGCAGAACTCAAGATGGAATGCCACAGATTTAGACCATGGAGGTACCAGTGGGGGTGGAAAGAAATAGACCAATTCTACAGTTATTTATGAGGCATTCTGACCAAGATTTCACAAAAAGACCATGAAGAATTTAGATAATTGGACAAATGGAGCTTGAATATAGGACAGAAAGGATAGACAGGCAAATACCTGTGCTTCAAGGTAATACCTAGCCTAATAGAGATAATAAAAGTAATACATAACATTGTGGGGATTCAGAAAAGGGAGTGATTCATTCTGTCTGTTTAGGTGGAGGAGTCATAGGCACAAGCAAATATATCTAAGGAAGAATAATGTTCTCCTGGTGGAAGGTAACACAAACGAGCTTCTTAAATATAAGACAGCAGAATATCTCATGACTTTGGGGTAGGCCAATATTTATTCAGTAGGATGCAAAAAGCACTAGGTATGTAAAATAGAAGAAGACTTGTAAATTGGACTGCATTAAAATTTAGCTATATCAACATATATTATTAATAGAATAAAAATGCAGGCCACAGAGTGGAGGAAAATATTGGTAATACATGTGCCTCACAGAGAGCTCCTAGGTAGACTATATATATTTTTAAATCCTAAAATAAAGCAATAAGAAAAAGGCAATCTGTTAAGAAAAGAAAATGAATAGAAGACATAAAGAGGCACTTCACAAACAAGAGTATCAAAATGGCAAATAAACATTTGAAAAAGTGCTCAACTTTTCTAGTCTGTGGAAAAATGTAAATTAAAACCATAATTTAATGTCGTAGCATAGCAATCAGCATGGCTGAAATGAAAAAGACTGTCAGTATCAAGGAGTGACAATCTGAGGCAGTCGGGACTTACATACATGCTTATGGGAGCACAAATTAGTATCATCACTTTGGAGAACTCTCTCAGCGTTATTTACAAAAGGCTGCATATGCCACGGCGCTATGACCCATCAGTTCTAATTCCTAGGGCTACGCCCAACAGAATTGTGCCCTAGGTTCGTCAAAAGACATGGATGTTCACAGCAGCTTTATTCAAAATTACCCTAACCTGGCAACAACCCATATGTCCATCAATAAGAAAATCGATAAATAAATTATTATGCATTCATATGATGAGCTACCATACGGAGATGAGAAAGAATGTCTACTGTTTCATACAACAGTATGGAAGAATCTCACAAACATAACACTGAGTGAAGGAAGCCAGACACCGGATAGTGCATGCCATATGACTCCATTCTTAGGTCAAAAACAGTAAAAACAAATACATGTTTTTAGAAGTCCAGAGAGCATTAACCTTTGGGGAGAGAAATGGACTGGCAACTGAAGGGAGACGAAAGAAATTTCTGGTGGTAGTGTTATGTTTCTCAATCTGGGTGGTAGCACATGGGTATGTCTGCTTTGTGAAAATTTATAGAGCTGTCCAGCCATTATTTGTATGTATACATTTCTGTATATACAACGTGCATCTATTAGAGTTTTATTTAATATGTATTTCATTCTGACATTCTCTGCAAAGACAGAACATGAATAAAGCACAGGGCCATGGAAAAGTGGGAGGTGGTCCAGCCCAGCTAGAGGACAGGCTGCGTGGACTAAGGGTAGAGGAACCAGAAATAACTGTAGATATTGTTCATTCAGTGCTTCCCTGTGTGCCAGGGACTGTGCTAATTTATTTTTATTAGATTAATGTTTGCTTTTTTATATATTTTTTATTTTTAACTTATTTTTATTATATAATTGCATAATTCTATTTTAATCCTCAACATGATTCCTATGAAAAAGGCATAAATAACTTTTTCATTTTTGCAAGTAAAGAAACTGGGTCTTAGAGAGGTTACTCAATATGTGGTTGAGCTGGAATTAAACTCAGACAGCCTTCCTTCAAGCTTCTCCTCCTTGAAAGGGTGTTGTTCTATATTCCTCTCTTCCTCTTCTCATCCCTTTGATTGAAACTGGGAGGGGAGATTCTTCAGAGGTTTATTTTGGTAGATTGAGAACAATATGAATGGCACTCTAATGACCTTCACCTTGCGAAGGTGTTTCATAAAAAGCTCATCAAAACAAGACAAAGGTAGAGTGGAATATAAAAAGGAAAGAAGAGGATTGGAGAAAGAGATTAGAAATGAGAAAGAAAAGGATCATGAAAATGATCAGAGACTATTAGTAGTCATAGCAGCGACAGCTGAACTAGTAGTAATAACACTAATGGCATAATGATAACTTCTTATTTTTATACTTCTCTTTCCAAGAAGCCCATTGAGTGCTTTATTGACATTGTCATATAATTTAATCCAGTATCCATATGGTGAAATATACAGACGGCAAAACTCTGCCTCAGTAGCTCACTGATGTGGAAAGGGATGCAGAGAGATTATTTTGCTGAAATCTGTGGGTGATCCAGAAATTTATTCTTTCATACATTGACTCATTTATTTATTTTGCAATATTTATTGGGCATGAACTCTATGTCAGACCTTTTTTTTTTTCTTAAAGCTAGAAATACAGCCGTGAATAAACTAACTCAATCATTTTGGAGCTTATAATTAGTGTGTGTGTGTGGGAGGAGCATACAATAAACAAATAAACAAAAAATACATTTTCTTTCCAATCAGCGAGAGAATGAGGAAACAGGTCATCTAGAAACTTGCGGACCAAGGGAAAGACTTCAGACTCTGAATGCAATGAGAAGCCATTGGAAATTTGGGCAGAGAAGTAACTTGAGCTGATTTAGATTTTGAATACATCACTGTGGCTCTTGAGTAGGAAAGATTACAGAGGGCAAGAACAATTACAAGGATCCCAGTTAGGAGGTTGTCGTGTTTATTCAGGTGAGAGAAAATAGCTGCTCAGATCATGATAGGAACAATGAAGGTGGCAAGAGGTGATTGAATTTATGGATATACTTTTAAGGTAGTGCTGACATTATTTGGTAATGGACTGGAAAGTGTTTGCCAGAGAGAGAAGTCAAGGATGACCCCAAGGTTTTGCCTGAGCAACTACAAGGTTGTAGTTGCCACGAATTGATATGGGGAGACTGGGGAAGGGACATGAGGAATTGAGTTTGAACCTAGTTGGAATTGAACCTAAGTTCGACATGTCTATTAGATATCCAAATGGAGATGTTGAGTGGCCATTTGGAAGGTCAGAGGAGAGAACTGAAAAATATGGATTAAGATAGATGTGCTATTTAATGATGTGAAATTGAACAGGATTACCTAGGGAGAGAGTGTAGGTAGAGAAAAGAAGGAATCCAGTTAGTGAGCCATGGAGAAATGCATATTAAAAGTTTGGGATGATAGGACGGTGACGAGGACCCAGAAAAGGAAGCTAAGGAGAGGCTAGGGAGGCAGCAAGAGAGCCAAGAGAGGGTAGCGTCTGGGAAGTCAGATAAGGAATGTTTCTCCAAACAGATAGTAGTAAGTGTGTCAAATGCCGCTGAGAAGAATTAAGACAAGGATTGAGAACTGCATACTGGGTTTAGCAACACATAAGTCATTGTAACCTTGACAAGGATGTTTCAGTGGAATTATGGGGGTGAAATCCTGCACAGAATAAATTCAAGAGCAAACCCTACAGAGGAGTATTACAGTAAATGGTGCAATAGCATAAGGTGATATGGAGTCAAGTGATTTTTTTTCTTCTTCTTTAGCATAGAAGCAACAAAACTTTGTATGATGTTGAGAATTATTCTGTAGAGAGGGAAAATTTTATGCTGCAAGCAAAGGAAGGGTGATTTTCGGATCAAAATGGAGCGAGCAAAAATGAATAGAATCTTTTTGTATCACTGGAATGATTTGCCTTACATAGGAGCACCTGTTCTTAGTAAAGAGAGGGAAAGGAGAATGTGTGTGGCCAGAGGTGGGTACAAATTGTCAGTGTGGTAATGGGAGCATTTTCTTGAACTTTACTTTTTAATTACCTCTCATAGATTTTAAGTTGTGTGATTTTTTCAGATTTTAATATCTCTGAAATTAGAATGCTTCTTATAATTGATGGTATGACTTAGTTTAGTTGGCAGGGTATTATTTTTTTAGTATACATAAAACAGTGGTATGTCTGACAATGATTGGGATCTTAGATTCAAAAGCATATGGTATTTTTCTAGTGAAAAATGAATGAGGTCATTAGCCCATTCCAAATGAGAAAGATGGATGGGAGGAGAATAAAGACTGTTGCAAGAAGGAAGGCTAGACCAGGGAGCAGAGCTGGGATCAAAGACTGCTAACTTGAGGCATCATCTACCCTTTACCTGAACTTCCAACAGGGCCACCTGAGACATGTGTTTTGAGAGCCTCCTGTAAATCTTCACATTCAAATGGTCCATCTCATTTCTTGGTCTCCAATCATTCCTCCTCTGCCCCCTCCTCTTTCTTCCTTCTTCCCCCCTCTTCTTCCTCCTCTTTGACTCATCCTTTTTTTTTTTCCTGTGTCTTTGCTTGAAATCTCAGTTCCTTCCAGACTAGGCTCTATCTCCTATCATTCACACACCCAGACTCTCTTCATGCGTTGAATGGTATCCCCTCCTCTTATTTTTTTTTTCTTTTTTAAGAAGAACATTCTTGTATCAGTACCATAAAAATAAGAGTTGATAAAGACAAAGCCAGCACTAATGTGACTAAGATGAATACTAGCAACATCTGTATGAAACATGACATTGGCCAGAATGTATTACCGACATTTAATAAACAACTAAGTTCAGGAAGTCACTTCTAGGAACACACTTGAGAAAGGTACAGGATGCTCCAGCACCAGAGGGGCTCGGGAAGGTGTCCGAGGCCCCAGGGCTGCATAATTATGTCTTGAAGTGACTAACACAGAAAGTAACCCTGCTTTCTAACAACGCACCTCACGTTAAACTCGAGCTTCACAATGTCTATGTGGGTGTTCAGCAGAACTTTCCAGAAACCTCACATCAGGGCATTCGTGGGTTTTCCTGATATGACTTTAGCATAAACCGTGGAATCTGAATGCAGTCAGTCTTAACAATTCAGACCTGTTTGAGCCAAAAGCTTCCTTCAAACTCTGATAGAAGTGTGGGCCCTTCCCCCCATCTTTTGTTAAATGTCTTCTATCTTTCTATGCCTGACAAATGTTCCCTCATCAGAATCATTCCTTCTCCACTCTTTGGCTTGATTCAGCCCCTCATCTCGGAACCCCTTCTCCCTTCCCTGGATCGGTGCAATGATCACCACTCCAGCCTTGTTGATGCTCATCGCACTCCTGCTGAGCCGTTGCCATCACGGCAGCCAGTGTGGTTGTCTTAAAGCCAAATCAAATCCTGTCACTTCTATGCTCATAATCCTTCAGAGCCTCTGTGGAGGTTTCGGTACACAGTTTAGATTTCCTAGCTTAGCACGAGGCTATTCACATGCAACGCTTGTCAATCTTCCTGGCTTTGCCTCGTTCTACCATCCAACACATACTCATATCCACCCTCCAGGCCTAGGGAACTTCTTGCATTCCACTACAGGCATCTTTTTTTATTATTATTATTTTTCTATTTTTTCTTGCTCTGCAGCTTTGCGTATCCTCTGTCCAATTCCTGAACTTTCACCTCTCCCAGGAAAGCTTTTCTAACCTCCTCTCCCCAAATTCTTAGATACCCTGCCCACCTTCTCCCCTAGGACTTGTCACACAATAGTATAATCATCCTATTTCTAATCCGAATCCTCAGTTAGAGCATAGATTCCTAGTTGGTAAGAATCATCTCTCTAGCACAATACACAGAGCCTGGCATATAGACACTGCTCAGAAGATATTTGCTAGAATGAATGAATCACCCAACCCATAGTGGACTCTTTTTTCTCTGAACTGTTATAGTTCTTATCCCACATCACACTGGATTCAGTTCAACCCAATGACCATTTCCTGAGGGCCTCCTGCATGTGATCCTCTGTGCTGCCTTGCATGGACACATTCTCCAAAAGTACATGTGCCTTTCCTTTGGCATTGGCTGTTACGTGGTTCAGGCAGAGATCATGCCATCGAACCCTCCAAATGCCACATCTTCTGAGAAGCTGTCTGCCTTCTTTTGCTTCTCTGACTTTGAAAATTATGGTCTGTGTCATTTTCTTTCTTACATAAAGAGATATAATGTAAAATCATGGTTTCAAGAAAAGGCTCTGGAGTCAATAAGACCTTAGTTCAAGTACCAGTTCTAGCGTTTGCTAGCTGAGAGGTCTCAGATAAGTGACTGCAGCCTCGGAGCCTCTGTTCCTCACCCCCTTCCTATGGTTGTTGTTTAAGAATTATGCATGTAAGAATACACATTATGCCTGGCTTAGATTAAGCATTCAAAAATGTTAGGTATTATTTTTACCACCTCTATCAATGTGTTGTTTGCAAAATATTTATTTATCTTGGCATCCTCCATGGCATATGTGCTTGGTCGAATCAAGTGCTCATTAAATATACACTAAATGAGTAAGTGCAGTATTTCTTACATAGTAGCAGCTCAGCAAATCAATATACAAAACCTTAGCAAATATTTATGGTGCACAAATACTGAGAACAACCACTGTGCTAGTCACAGTGGAGGATCACGGTCTAGAGGGTTAAACTAAGTCCATATACATGAAAAGCGTACTTGGCCATTTTGAAGATAAATCTCAGTTTTGATCAATGTTTCCTTATGATCAATCAACTGATTAATATTTTTCTTAATGGATCTGTATTGAATGTACATTAATTCATCCCTCTGGATTAATCTTTCTAAAGCATAGTCAATTAGAACTGACCCTTGCTCGAAACCTTTCAATGGCTCACCCAGAGAGAACGAACGTCCCAGATTGGCGTTTGAGGCCCTCTATGGTGGGCTCACAGACTCCCTTTCCAGCTTCAGTTCTGAAACCCACTGGAGCAATGTAGGTGGGTGTTTCCTGTAAGTGTTTCCTATAATCACTTCACTGTCACATAAATTAGGAGACAATGATATTGACCAACGTGCTCAATCACGCAGATCACCTTTCCTCCAACTTGCCCTGTTTTTTTCCACCCATCAGCCTTTGCTCAGCCTTATCTTCTGCCAGGGATGCCCTGAATCCCCATCTTAACCCACCGGCATTCTTCTTGGTCATCAGGAGCCATTGAAAATGGTCCCCTGCGGGCAGCTGTGCACATACATAGGGCTGGATAGAAAGTTCCCTCCTCTGGCCCCTTTGTAGCTCTTTGATTACACCTCTTTTACAGCATGATTTGTTTTACTCACCTTGCGACATACTTCATTTGTGTTTGGGTTTTATCTTTTCTATTAGATTAGGGTATAGGCCCCTTCAAAGGCAGGGGATTTTCCTTTCCAACTTTGGGTTTCATAGTATTCAATGCAGTGCCGCAGACATAGGAACTCTCTCTATATTTGCTGAATTAAGTTTTTAAATATGATTGGTGCTTGAGTGGCAATGGAAGGAGGAGGATTAGGAGGAAGGGGAAAAGAAAGGAAGAGGGAAGGGAAAGGGAGTGGGAAGAGAGAGACAGGAGGGCAAGGAGAGGAAGGGGATGGAGGGAGAGAAGAGGAGTGGTCTGAGGAAAGCAGTGCCAACAATCCCTTCCCTCAGTAGCCAGGCATCACAGACGGGGTGAAGATGCGCATTTCTGAAATCACCTTGCAACAAGGAGTAGAAAGAGAAAGTGTAGGGAAAGTTTTTAAAAATAACTTTTTTATTCAGCTGCTACTCTTTCTTAGGCATTGGGCTTATACCATCAGGCGTCCCAACAACTAAGAATTAGAAATCATGCTCCTTATTGTACAGATGGGGAAACTGAGGCTCAAAGAAATAAAATCTCTTTCCCAAGGTCCCCCATCTTTTGATTCCTACTTTCTGGGGCTCCAAGGTTGCTTCACCTCACTCATGTTCTCTGAATCCGCACAACACCCTCTAGATGTGGGGGAAGAAGGACCCTTCCCTGCCCAACTGTACTGGCGGAGGGAGAGCAGACAGGACATGAATAGGTTTCCTATCCATGAAGTCACCTCCTCTCCCATACCGTTGTCTCCCTCCCTCTGTGTCCTCGTGACCCCTTGGGCACTAAGCGAGTATTGCCAGTGCCTGCTCTAGGCAGCAGCTCTGGGGTGAATACAGAATACGAATTAGCCCAGGGTCACAGGCAATGGCTCATGGCTGCAGTCTCTCTTGTCCAATTAGCAGGGCCCTGGGAGGCAACAGTGGGAATCCATGCTTCTCTCTCCCTGTGCCTCTGTCTGTGAGACTGGTTCATAAAAGAACAGTGCCTGCATGACAAATGTGATTTCCGATTTCCACCCAGCTAACTTCATCCAAATATTGGTTTTCCTTTATGAGCCGAGGGGACACCCTGTTCTTTGCCTTGTCAGAAGGAGAAGCAGCATTCTTCTCAAGAAGAGGTGTAATGAAGATATCAATAATCAAAGACTCAATCAAAAAGGAAGTGGAATGGAAGGATCGGCAGAGAAGATTTGATAGTGATAAAGACCTTGGGCTAGTTAAATAAGTCTCTGAACGTCCCAGATATTTTGATCTGCAAAATGTGAATAAGACATATCTGCCTCAGAGTCGTTGTCTGCATTTAATTAGAAAACACATAGGAAGCACCTAACCCAAAAACCAGGAGGGCTGATATCATCATCATCATCATCATCGTTGTTGTCCAGAGCTATGATTTATGAATAATTATCACATGCCAGGTGCAGAGTTCATTTCTTCATATCAGTATAGCATGTATACCTCAACATAATCCCATTTTTCAGATTTGAAAATTGGGAATTACAGAACTTAAGTAACTATATTGTAGGGGGCAAAGCAGGAATTTGAACCCAGTTCCACACAATGCCAGTGCCTACAAACTCTACACCATATTGTTTCTCAATCTGGGACAAAGAAATAATAATCATGGTTTTTATTAGGGCAAAATTTACATAGCCCTTTCTTTGTGCCAGCACCATAACCCTTCTAGATTCTGCTATTTACTTTAGAGAATATATGTGATTTTCCTAAAATTACTTGCCAACTTGTGTATGTATGTAGCTGTGACTGATTTCCATAGCTATCCTTATATTCTGAAAAGGACCTATAACCAGGAAAGACCAGACACCCCTAAAATAGACAATCACTAGTCTTTGCAACATTCCAGGAGTAAATGACTATGAAAAGTGCTGCCTCTGACCTGCAGAAACTTGAAATCTGGAGGAAACTCAAGACTCAGACTTGGACAGGAAGGAGGTGGAAACTCTGAGCAAGAACAAGCTGATTCTGAGAGAAAGAGTATCAGGGAGTTGCGTCTTGAAATGTGTTCATATGGAACTCTACCTTTCAAATAAACTTATGGCCAAGTATGCAGCATGGAAATCCTGACAGATAAATGGTCTATGTAGCAATTCGGTCTATTTAACAACCATGTCCCATTAGATTCCTTGTCGATCTCATTGATTGTGCAGAAATCATGTACCAGGATGGCGAAAACCTAAATAAATCACCCATGATAATTAGTTTATTGACTCTCTATAGATATGGTGCCTGTTTATTTTTTAAGTTGACTGAATCAATTCTTATTTTTCCCTCACATTTTACCTCAGAATTAAGCTCTCCTTTTTGCAATGCCAGCACAACCTCTTTGATATGCCTTTATTATATTCCAGATACATTCTGTCTTGTGCTATGTGCACAATTATACATACGTGCCAGCAAGTTACATCTGAGATCCCTGAGAGTAGAAACCGTATGCTTTTTAAAAATTGGTTCATTATTCACTTCTCCTTCATATAGACTTTAGCTCATAGTATATGCCCAATAAAAATTTGCTGATTTAAATTGATTTGAACCATCAAATCAATTTGTTTTGCATCTTTTGTATTGTGGTAAATATGGATGATATAAAATTAATATTTTAAAATTTTAAAGTATACAATTCGGTGGCATTAAGTACGTTCACAATGTTGTGCAACTACCATTGCTATCTATTTCTAAAATTTTTTCATGATCCCAAACATAAATTCTGTACCAATTAAGTAGTCATTCCTTATTCCCCCTACCTTCAGCCCTGACAACTACTATTCTGCTTTCTGTCTCTGTGGATTTGCCTATTCTGGATACAGACAGCCCAAATTCATGGATTTGATATCTGCAGGTTCCCCACCTTTGGGTTCAACCAAGTTCCGATAAAAAATATTAAAAATAAATTAAAATAACAATACAATAATCAAAATAATACAAATTTTAAAACCAATACATTGTAACTATTTACATAGTATTTACATTGTATTAAATATTTTAAGTAACCCAAAGATGTTTTGAAGTGTATAAGAGGATGTTTGTAGGTTATATGCAAATACTACATCATTTTATATAAGGAACTTGAGCATCTGTGGATTTTGGTATCAGAGGGGGGGTCCTAGAACCAATCCCCTGTGGATACTAAGGGATGACTGTATTTCAAATAAATGGAATTATATAATGTGTGGTCTTTGGCTGATGAAATGTGAGAGGCACGGTACAGCCCACATCTAAGCAAGACACTTTGGGAAATATTGCCTGGGTTAGCTTTCGCCCTTTCCTTTTTATCATGAGAATGGCATATTTGTGATAAATGCTGCTCCTTCAGCCTAGATCTGAAATGAAGAAGACATCTGGAGTGAAGCCAAGGCACAGTTGACATCAAACGTGAACAAAAAATAAACCTTTGTGGTTACAAGCCACTGGGATTTTGAGGTCATTTGTAACCACATAGTAATTTAGCAAAAGCTCACTAATACTGAAACGCTGGATTAAACAACGTAAGAGACATTTATTTACTGCAGGACTTCTCAGGGCCTTAACTGTGTTAAAGTATATTGAGTCTCAAGATGTGGATTACATACACAGAGTTTCTTGAATGTGTCTGAGCCCGGGCACATTTGCAGCTCTACGATTCTGTGGCATACAACTTGGCAAATGCTGGACCATGCACATTCAGATTCAATCCTGTTCAAAATAACTTTTCCGAACTTCTCTATACTTACAAAAATAGGGGCTCTTCTTTATTGCTACTACTGAAACTTGTGTGTATTTATACATATATTTCATTGTTATTGTGCATTTATGAATCTTGTTCTGCTACCCGACTGGAGCCCCTTGAAGTCAAAACTGTGTATTATTCCTTTTCCATATCTCCAGCATCTAGTACAGCACCTGGCTCAATGAAGTGGTGAGACTTTCTTAATAGATGCTGACTTGAATACTTTTATTTTTGCACATATACTATGATCTAGCACTGTGCTTGCTATCTTGGAAAGAATGCAAAGAAATATAAGATACAGTTATTGACCTCAAGAATCGTAATTTATAGCAATGAATCCAAAACAAAACATGTGCTGAAATTGGTGGTCAAGTCTTTTAGCACCAGTATTCTCCTAAGATGTTTTGGGGGTCCATGTATGTTTTTGACTCAGTTCTTTCTGAGCATTTTTCTTGGTAACTACTGTGATTAAGTTAAAGTAATTTCAGTGATCAAGCTACGATATTGAGGAAGAAGATACAGGTTTTTGCTTATGAGGGATGGCTTTAAAGAAGTGGGGCATGCTAAGCACAGAAGAGAGAGTCACAATCTTCTCTGAAATATGTTCTATCTAAATTCACCCTCATTCAAATGCATTTACCAGGTGCCCACTGATGTGCTAGATGACATGGAAATTGTAGATGAATGAGCCACTGACTCTTATATTCAAGAAGCTTACAGACTAGGAGAAATATGAACATAACCACACATAGTATGGTGCCATAACTGTTCTGTTAGAATGTGAGATGTGCACAAGATGCTTTGGTTGCCAGCAGAGGGGCTATCTGACACTACATAAGGCCACCTGAGAAAACAACAGAAAAGAAGGTGAGGGCAGGAAATGACATCACTTGAACAACTACTCTGTACTAAGAGCTTCACATGTGTTATTTATTTGATTTTATTTTTAGTTTCATTGACATATAATTTACATAGAGTCAAATACACACTTTTGAGGTGAACCACTCTATGAATTTGACATATTCAATTATGTAACCACCAGTACAATCAAGATATAAAATAAATCATGTATTCTTTACACCAGCCTTACAAAGAGACCTTTGATAAGGAAACTGAGGATCAGAGGAAACTGAGGATTTTGAGGTCATTTGTAACCACACAGTAATTTAGCAAAAGCTGATATGGAAATGCTGGATTAAACAACATAAGCCGCATTTATTTACTGCAGGACTTCTCAGTGCCTTAACTGCGTAAAAGTGTATGGAGTCTCAAGAGGTGGATTACATACACAGAGTGTCCTGAATGTATCTGAGCCAGGGCACATTTGCAGCCTCTTAGCTTTTCCAAGGTCATAGAGTTGGTAAGAGCAGGAAGCAAAATCTGAACAGGAGAGAACTTGACATGTTTGGAGACCAGAGACAGTGGTGTGGCAGGACATAGCAAGGCAAGGAAGGAAAATGGTCAGAGAGGAATTTGGAGACATCAGCTTATCCAGGGATCAGGTAGCACAGAATCTTATCAGTATCAAGTTTGGTTTTTATCAGGAACTCCGTGAAGAAGCTTATATTTAAATTGAATCAACCTCTTCTTAAAACTTCAAGAGTATCTTCATGCTGAAACTTTATGAAATTGAATACAAAAGTATGTCGGCCTCTTTATCCTTGGTGATTTTAAAATTTAAACTATATTATCTTCTTCAAAGTTGAAATTGTCATTTAGAAGTCCCCTTGCCCCCAATCCCTATTGTTTGTATAAATCTTCTTCTATTTTTATTTATGCATTTATTGTCTATCTCTCTCACTGCAAGGTCAGTTCCATGAGAGCAAGGATTACGTTTCTAGCTCCTTGCTCTTTCTGCAGAGCCTACAAGAGGGCCCGCACGTGAGAGATGCCTAACGGATCTTTGCTTAATATTAATAAATGAATGAACAAGAGCACAGAGTCGAACAATGGAAAAATCAAGGTTGGAAAGAATCTTGATGGCCATCCAGTACAGGGGTTGGCAAACTTTTTCTGTGAAGAGCCAGATGATGAGTATTTTAGGCTTTGTGGGCCACATGGTCTCCATGCAACTATTCAACACTTTCAATTGCATGTCTGTGTTCCAGTAAAATTTATTTACAAAAATAGACTGAAAGTCAATTTGGCCCATTGGCTGTAGTTTGCCAACTCCTGTATCTGTCAGTAGAGGCTAGGTTAGATCGTGCCAGCAAACAATTCCTAAATCTCAATGGTTTGCAAGAGTAAATGCCTGTCTCTCACTTATGCTCCCTGGTGGTCACAATTCTATTGTGATTCTGCTTCTCTGGTGGCCTCTATCTGGAACATTGCTTTCCTTGTGAAAAGAGAAACAAATGAACTCATACGTTGGTTTTTATAGCTTCATTTCGGAAGTGACACATACCACTTACACTCGCATTTCATTGGCCCAAACATGTCGCATGAACCCATTTGAGTGCAGAAGGTGGAGCTGTGTAACTGTTTCAAAGGGAGGACCTCGCAAGAAGGGGCAGTGAATATGGGTTACGGATAATACAGTCTACCGCAAGCCATTTGAGTCTTGGGTTTGATGGAAGCTTTCTGCCATGTCAGCTTTCAAGCTGTGCTCCTACACTTCCAATGATGAGGAGTCCTCTGCCTACCTTTCATCCTTCAAAATTTCTGATGGCTAAAAAAATTTTAGTTTTATCGTGCTGAATCCCATATAGCTGTATCTTTCACATACGAATTCCTCTTCTCCCTAAGATCCTGCTGAATAGATGATTTTATTTACAAACACAAAAGACTGCTCTATCCAGAAGGGGCGTTTCTTAATTTTTATATCAAGGGAGCAACAACCCACTGCCCACTGTCTCCCTCTCTCCCAGGTAGCTGCCTTTATTCATTTCCCAGAGTGTAAATGACCCATCACGGAGACAGGGCTGAACTTCTGAATGAGATCATGGCCTTTTCGCCCTTTCTGCACAGTTTCACTCGGTGAATTATCGTCTTATTTTCATTCCACTCCAATGAGCTGTCAGCGATGGATACTGTAATTCACAGCAATAGAAACACAAACAGATGGGTAATTGACCTGCATGCCTTCATTACACTGGAGTTCAGCATGGCTGTTGGAGCCATAAAGTCCTTTATCTGCCAGTCTGAAATCCCTGGGCTTTCACAAGGAAGGGGATCAGGCTGACTTTTTGAAAAAGGTACAGTCCTTGTTGTTGTTCTCCCCACCTTGTGCATTTCAGAAATGGACAGAATTTGACAAGCAGAACTTAGCAGGTACAAGACAACAGCTGGAACTCCTATAAGGCTCAGAGATATCTGCAGGGGGCCACATTCTGATGCAAGAACAGGATAGAAAAATATTTATACTCAACCAAAATAGAATCTGTATTTTTTCCCTCTTCCCTTTGGCACTGTAAGAGATCGTGCACTTGATACCTAATGAAATAGGTCAGAAAATAGCAAGTACATAAAATATACCACTGCATTAGATAATTAGGATATAGAATAAAATATAAAACTGAGCAAAAACAGCTAATGACAACACATGGTCCTTGCCTTGAATAAGACTTAGATCAATCCAGGATATTCACACACTGGCCTGTCTTTGCTCACGGTATGCTCTGTGGCATGCAGAACTGCTCTTCTTATCCATTCAGACTATGCTCTTGTTGGAAGAGTCAACTCACATCCCACATCCGTCACAACGGTTTCCATAATTACTATCTCCAGGCTCATTTCATTTCATCTTTAAAATAGATCACTGACCTACTCAATATTTGAAACATATTTATTAAACACCTACTATGTGCCAGGCAAAACACTAATTCTAATGTTTCAATCATCAGTCAAGGCCTTTCTTTCTTGTTCTTGGATTGTGTGCTTGAGTTTTGAATCTCCAAGTAGCCCCACTGTGTCCTGTGTCAGGAAGCATGTTTTAGCCTCTTTATCTTCTCCAATAATCCCTCATGTACTGCTTGTTTATTGAAGGAAGGAGAAAGAGGCTAAAGTTTCCTGCCAGCAAAAGAGCAGGGTCAGGGTCAGAGATGCAGACTGGGTAATAACCTTCGTATCTGAGCTGCACTGGTGGCTTATGTTGATGAAGCCCTCTTTTCTAGGCATTCAGTGTCCCCCAGCCTCATGAGCATGGTCAGCTGGACCAAGTGCCCGTGTTAGCAATACTAACATCACCACTGAAGGTCTCTAGGGATCCAATGGAGGGTTTCCCCAAAAGTTCTTCTGTTACTTGAGTATTCCCCAATGCTTGAAACTCAACAATGCAGTAAGACCCCATTTCTTTTTCGGAATCTTAGAATCCCTGGTGTCATGAAAGAGGATCTTTAACCTTTGTTGCTGGAAGAGATGCTGTTCCTCTAATGAGCTCTCACATCTCTGCTCTGTGTCATTCTTCCCTTTACAATTTTGACCGTGAACTCTTTTTCCTCTTCTCTAAGGAATGTGTCTCCTCTTCTCTAAAGAACATGGAAACAAACAAACAAACACAAGAGGATGAACCTTAAGGTTGATTCTCAGCTGGAAGGTCTATTGCCAGAGTCCTTATCACATGCTGTTTCCACTTTTTGTGCATTTCTCATCCCCAAATGCTTGTTTATTCACTAAGTTTCAGTTTAAATGCCACTTCATCTAGGAGAGTAGAGAGTGCCTTTGGCCACCCATACTCCATTCTGGGTTAGGCATTCTTCCTCTGTGTTCCAAAAACCTTGTGCTTCTGCTAGAGCACTGGTCTCACCGCATCCAAGAAGCTAGTTTGCATGTCTCTCTCTCTCACTAAACTATAAGGTCTGTAACAAGAGGGAGCTGCCTGCCCCATTCGTGCTGGTATCCACAGCATGGTGCCTGGCACACAGTAGGGCCTGAGGGACATGCATGGGAAAAAAGGAAGAGGGAAAGAGGGAAGAAAAGAAGAAACGATGAAAAAGAGGGAGGGACGAGGGGAGAAATAGAGGAAGGCATGTAGGGAAGAAAATGCATAGAAGTAAATGTAATGGAATGATAAAAACCAAAACTATAATTATTATCATAATGCCATTAAGAGAAAAATGCACCTTTGGCATATTTTGTAATGGCTCAAAGGAGCTATTCAGGTCAGATTTTCCCAAGAAGAGTTCAAATTTTTTCCGGGTGATAGTTTATGATTTGATATGTGGTAAATTGGGATATACCTAAAATATATTGAACACTTAATTATGCCAGTGTCTTAGTCTTCTCTGGTTGCTGTAACAAAGGACCATAGCCTGAGTGGCTTACACAAAAGACAATTGTTTGTCACAGTTTTGAATGCTGGGGAGTCCAAAATCGAGATGACAGCAGAGGTACAGCTTCCCGGCTTGTAGACAGCTGCCTTCCCACCGTGTGCTCGCGTGGACTTTCCTTGGTGTGTGCTCACGGAGAGCGGGGTGGGGGGAGAGAGCGCTGTCCTGTCTCTTCTTCCTCTTTTTAGGGCACTAATCCCATCATGAGGGCACCACCCTTATGGCCTTATCTAAACCTAATTATCACACCTCCCAAAGTTTCCAATTCCTAATACCATGGCATTCGATGTTAGGGTGCAGCGTATGAGTGTGGGGATGTAGGGGGCAGAACACAGACATGAAGTTCACAGCAGCCAGGTTATGGGGTAAGTTTATGCCTTTTCTCTCCTCATTAGGGTGTGAGGAGATTAGGGTTTCAACCTCATAGGGAAAAAATTGAGTTTCAGAGAGCCTAAAACATTGCTGGAGGTTGCTCTGTGTGAAGCTACCACAGGGGTACTAAGCCAGGAGTTTGCCTCGGTCTCTGCTCTTTCCCACCAGAGAGGTAGAGGGACCCTCATATATGTAAGAACTCCGTTTGAATTCCTGGATTTGAGTCCTGATTCTGTTACTTTAGTTGTAGGACTTTGGACAGGTCACCTAATTTTATGATTCTAATACCCTAGAAGCCTAATGGGGCATCTTTCTTTTCAGCTCCAATGAGGAAGAGGATAATTCCTTAAATCCAAAAATGGATACCTGGAGCCTACCCTGGGCTCTGCCTTAGTTTACACTCTGGGTGTTTGCAGTGGGCCGACAGGCCCTTCCTTCCCTAAAGCCTGCTTTCCACTGGGGGAGATGGAAAAGTATTTTAAAACAAATTAAAAGGGTAATTTCAGCCAGTCATGAATCCTATGAAGAAAATAGAAGACACATTTTAACTTGAGTCTGGGAAGGTCTGGATTATAGGACAAGGGAACCATGCAGAGCTCTGGGGAGAGAATATTCAATGCACAGAGAAGGGAAAATTGCAGAGACTGCAGGAGGAGCAATACTGATGCTTCTAAGAAAAGGGCAGGGTTTCTGGTGTGTTCCGAGTAAAGAAGAGACTATTAGGAGATAAGAGGAAGGAGGGAGGCAGGGAAATAGAGATATCCCATCAGTGACAGAGAAGAGGAGAAATAATATCTCAGCACACAAAACTGCATACAGACTACAAAACATATTGTGAGATGTAAGTGTTGAAGATGAATTGAGGGCCAGAATTATGGGGCAAAAGTCAGAAGAAGAGAAGGAAGACGAATTGGGCTTTCCTGCATACACATCGCTTTCTCACTCTCGAGAACAGTGAAACATTCCACTCTAAAATATAATAAGATTATGTGTGTGTGTGTGTGTGTGTGTGTATACATATATGTATATAAAGCGATTGGGATTGGGGGGGAGTATTCCATATGTTCAGCGTGGGTGCGTGGGTGTTCAAATGAAACTCTCAACTATTGCCTGCCTGGGTTTTGTGAGGCAAAATTTATATGCTTGGCAATAATGGTAGCCTTTTTCTGTCTCAGTTTCTCACTCTCTCTCTCTCTCTCCCTCTCTCTCTCTCTCTCTGCCTGTGTGTGTGTGTGTGTTTGTGTGTGTGTGTGTGTGTGTGTGTGTGTGTGATGTCTTTGGGAACTGTGGGGACAGAATATTCCACCCCAGCCGGCAGCTGTATATCTTTCAAACGGTGGTTCCACAGGCCAAATCCCCCTCCAAATTATTTATGACTCCCATTGAAGCAGGCGGGATTCAGGCGCCAATGCAGGAGGTCGGCAATGGCCTCTTTGTTGGACACAGGTCATCAGGAGACGACTCTGGCTGTGACTGCTGTGTGAACCTCCGCTGCCGTAGAAATGGTTATGTAACTTTAAACAGTAATGACATTTTGCAGAAAAGTGCTTTTTAATTGCTGTGTCTTCGTTATTCTCTTTCGAAATTGCCCATGAGATTCTGCCTCAGAGACAGCTCGGCTTCCATTTTTAAAGAGCAGCCAGTTTTGTGTTTCAGCTGCTCCCAGAAAACCCCCAACCCCAAACTTCATCTGTTTTCAGTTGCGTTAAATGGGGTAGGTAATGCTGCCTTTTGTGTCCTTGCCAAATGGAGAAATGACTTGACGCAATTTTCTAAAAATGCTCTCCCAAAATTCCTTTTGGGCTGGGACCAAGAATAGAATATTTTATTCCCTACAAAAGGGAGCAAGAAAATGATGAGCCAGCTAGAAAAAACAGGACTGAGAATATAGTCTATAGAGTTCCTTTAAGCAACGGCATCTTAACCCCAATCCATAGACCCAGTTGCCTGTAGGGGATTAGTATCAGCTAAAAATAAGTTTTGCTATGGAAGAAAATGGTGATATAGATAAAACGACTCAATAATGCAAACTCCGAAAAGAACTGTAGCCTTGGTTCAGAGGGGACTTACAGCTTGATTTGTTTGGTCCCACCTTTTGTATCTGTACCCTACCCCTGTGCAATCGCCCTTCCAAGAAATTACTGAAACTCACAGGACCCCTTGCTCTTTGGTACAGAGCACACCCAGACTTACAACAGACCACGGTCCGGGGGCGTAGCTCGCTCGGTTTGAGTCCCTTCCACACACCTTGACTTATGCACCTTCCTCCACAGCCCACCCTCCAGTGCTGGCTCAACAGGCACAGAATTCTAAACCCTCCTGCCTGTGCAAGCCCTCTAAATATCTGACGACTGCCTTCCAATTAAATACCCATAGCTATTCCTTCCTTTATCCTCAAGTTTTTGTTAAAGCTTTAAAAACTTTAATCCGAGGAGTGGCATCCTCATCATCATCAAAAATAAAAATAGGTAACATTTATTCTTGGCTTACTATGTGCCAGGATTGGTTCCAGACAATTTGCAGGGGTTCTTTCCTTCAGTCCTCTCAATCACGCTCTGAGGTGGGTACTACGAGTACCTCCGTTTTGCAGAAGAAAAAGTGGAGCTGAACAACTTTCTAGAGGTGACCTAGGGAGCCAGTAGAGGAGTCCGACTGCGGCCGTGCCCAGCTCTGGACTGCGGGGTTGTGGTTTCCTGCATCCGCCGTGCTGGAGGCGCCGTCTGCTTTCCCACAAGGCCCCTCTGAAAACATCCTTTTTTAGCAGTCATACGAAGGCAGATTAAACTGATGGGGCTTCATTATTTGAAGAAAAGAGAGGGAAAGATTTTTTAAAAAACCTAGAAACACAGCTGTGAAGTAGAAGTGAAAGAAATGCTGATTTTATTCAGGGAGTCCCTGATGAGTAGGATTAGGGGGTGTCCCTGAAGCATGAATGAGGCAAAACAATAATCCAAATAAGCATACAGTTCTCTTTTACACCGTGGGTACTGAAACCATTGCCTTATATGCATTGGAGGCTAAAACTATTAGCAGCTCCAGATGAGGGGAAGGGAAATGTCCCAGGTGAAAGGGCCTTAATGAATTAAGTTAGTCCAGACTTGCTCTTCTCAGGGTACTACAGACAACAGCTTGCTGTGCTAACATTTCAAGGGTACCAGAGTAGCACCCATGCCCTGATAAATCCTCCTCCATCATTGGCTCCCAGGAGTAAGTCTTTGATTATTCAAATACAGAGAAAAGATCATGAGATGTGATCAAGAGGGTCCCTCTCATAACCATGGGCTAGTCATTTCCCCCATTGATGGGCCATGGTTTCTTTACTTCCAGAGCCAAGAAGGGAAAATTAATTACTTCTGATGTCTCTCCTTAGTGATATTCTAGTGTTTACAGTACCATGGTCCTATTAAATTATATCGCTCTCAGTATATCACTCTTACCCTTCATAGCTACCAGCATATAGCCATGAGCCACCGGGTCAAGTCGAAATTCCTTAGCATATAGTAAAGTCCTTTGCATTCAGCCTCTGCCCCTCTTTCTACACAACCTGTTTTCCTGCAGCACTGCACCCCGGCCCATCCAAGTCTATTTCATTCACTAGGAATGCCCAGGTACATTATATCTTCTCTCATTTTAGAATGTCCTTCCTGTTTTCCCCTTCACATGGTGATCTCTGACTTGCTTTTCAGCCAGCCCAAATTCTGTCTCCTCTCGGAAGGTTTCCCTGCTACCTGAACAATGTTATTTGCAGTCTTCTGCTGCTCAGTTTTCTCATATGGCTGTATGTTCTATAGGCCTATAAAGCTATGTTATGATGATGTGTGTCCATGTCTATTGCTGCTGATGATATTGTAAACTCCCCAAGGGAAAGGATTGTGTCTTTTTTTAATCTCTATAGGCCCAGTGCCCAGCTCAGGAGTTGTGCTTCATAAATAGGGTTTATAAATATTTTAGGAGAGGAAAGGAAAGAAATGAAGGAAATAAGAATGACAAACAATAATGTTATGCTTTCAATAAGGGTTTTCTCCCAAAATAGAAAAGGTATATACCATAGCTGGCTCTAACTTCTGTCCTACGATCACAGAATTGGAGTATACACTTCAGAGATGGCCAAGGCCATGACCTGAGAAGTTTAAGTAAAAGCGCTGCAATTGGGAGCTGGGCGCGGTGGCTCACGCCTGTAATCCTAGCTCTCTGGGAGGCCGAGGAGGGCGGATTATTTGAGCTCGGGAGTTCAAAACCAGCCTGAGCAAGAGTGAGACCCCGTCTCTACTAAAATTGGAAAGAAATTAATTGAACAACTAAAAATATATAGAAAAAATTAGCCGGGTATGGTGGTGCATGCCTGTAGTCCCAGCTACTTGGAAGGCTGAGGCAGGAGGGTCGCTTGAGCCCAGGAGTTTGAGGTTGCTGTGAGCTAGGATGACACCACGGCACTCACTCTAGCCCGGGCAACAGAGTGGGACTCTGTCTCAAAAAAAAAAAAAAAAAGTGCTACAATTGGAGGCCTCACCAATTATGCCATCTGGATCTAGGTAGGCCCAGAAATATTTTGGTTCTAGTGCACAGGAGAAATCTAGCAGCTTCAGATTCTCATGTATCACCTTTGCAAACTGTTAATGAAACACCTTTTTTTAACCTTTCTGTTTCCCCTTCTTGCTATTCTCAACAGGTCTTCAGATCATCTTTCCTCAGTATCTGCAAGAGAAGTTCGTCCAGTCAGCCCTGAGCTACATCATGTGCAACGGCGAGGGGGAGTACCTGTGCCAGAACAGCCAGTGTCGCTGCCAGTGCGCCGAGGAGTTCCCACAATGCAACTGCCCCATCACCGACATCCAGATCATGGAGTACACGCTGGCCAACATGGCCAAGTCCTGGGCCGAAGCTTATAAGGACCTGGAGAACTCAGGTAGCGCCTCACTAGTGCCACTGCACGAATGGCCTTGAGCCCAGTCTGAAAAGGGAACTAATCCAACTGGAAATAGGACGACTGTCAGGGAAAACCCGGTGACCCCTGGCTCTTTCTCTTTGGAGGGTCCAGAGCCAGGTATAGTAGCTGTCACAGCGTAGGCACTCAATAAATCTCTACTGAGTGAAATAACGAAGAGCAGAATCCAGTTTGTGGTTATGGCATGTACTGTCTCTGGTATACCCAGAAGACAGGGAGAATACATCTGTATAGGATGTCTCTGGAGAGAGGAGAGTCAAAGGTAGTTATATTGACTCCTGGGTCTGTGTGTGTGTATTTGTGTGTGTGTGTCTGTGTCCCTCTATAAAATGATAGTCAAACACACATCTCTATGTGTATATATGTATACGCATGTGTATATACGTATGTGTGTATAGATATAAATGTTTAAAGAATCCATAGACTGTTGAAGCTGGAAGTCACTTCTCTGGAAACTTAGTTGTTTTCTGCTTTTCATGGTTCAGAAAAATGAATATCAGAGAAAGAGAGTCAGTCATCCAAGGTCATAAATTGAGCAAAGTCCAAAGTTGGATCTTTGCCTTTGGAGAGCTTTTGTTGTTTTTTTTTTTTTCAGTGAGCCAGACATTAATTATATAACCATGTAGATGATTATGAAATTACAAAGGTACAGTGTGAAGAAGGAGGAGCTGCTATGAGCAAATGATGTGGAGTTGGGGTTTGATGTGGTTGGGAAAGGCCACCTTGAGGGAGGGCAGAAGTGAAGGATCTGACTGTGATCGGGTATCAGAGAGTGAGTTCAGGCGGACCCAGGGGAGACACAGGGCCCTGGGAGAGAGATGGCCATGATGTGGATTGGGGAGATGGTACAAGCAGTAAAAACAGGAAATGCACAGAGATGCCAGGATATTAAGAAGTAAAAATTGGCAGGGCTCAATGTTAGATTGGCTGTGAGAATTGAAGAGAAGAGGGGTATTGCAGTGTTATCTAAGAACTTCTTTTAGATATGCATGTTAGATAACTTAATGGATATTGGTATCCTTCACTGAGCTAGAACTCCCTGGAAGGTTTGGAAAGGGGACCACATGCTCCTTTTAGACGTGACAAGCTTAAGAATCCTTGAGCCTTCCAAGAGGAGATTCCAAGCACATTGTATATAATATGTGCTCAAATGTCTGTTAGGTAAATGGACCTATGCATAGAGCATTCCTGTTTTTTTTAAAACAACTTCATAGTCCTTAAATCTGTTACAACAACCACTTTAAAGTAAACAGTGATATTCCTGTTGTATAGAGGAGGGAAGACACCAAGACCCAGCGTCCTCCGCAGGGTTACACAGTTAGTAAATGACAGCGTTGGTAATGGAATCCCTGATTCCAAATTCAGTGCTCATAACAGCTTTTGTATCTTATTAATTCTACTTTACCCACCCCCAGGCTTTAGGTTCCCTCATCTGATAAATGAGAGGACATGTTTGTGTTTTTAATATTTGAATTTATTTAAGTCTTTAGCCAAGAAACTCTTTGATCAAACAAAATCTTACCTTGGAGCTGCTGTGTACCACAGATAAAAGCAGAGTTCTGTAAAGCAGCATTTGCAAACAACTAGGTTTCCATAAAGTCTAAGCCCCAGATCAGCTCTGGGAGCCCAAGAGGCATCAGGAATTCTGCTCTTATAGGGCCACGGAGCTCCAATGGGGCTGCGGGCGCCTCGTGAACCTGCACCTATCAGTCCATTTAAAATCCTGAGAGTCCCTATAAGAGACAAGTTCACGATGGAAATGTATTATGAGCATTATTTGTCCCCAAATAAAGGAAGAATTTGAAAAAATGCTTTTGCGAAGAGATTCTACTGATTGGTAAAAAACAGAGGGAGATGCAGGCTGCATGCCGAAGGAGTTGGGACCTTTAGGATACAATTCTTACTCCCGAGGAAGAGAAACCACTTCGAGTGGGTGGGTGAGGAAACTGAGATGTTGCCAAAAAAGCTGACCAGACCAATGAAATGGTTTAGGTCATGCTTTCTCCCTATAAAGCATACACTCCCTCTAGATATCCTATACCTGTGCATTTGAAATGGTTTTATTCATTAAGACAAATCCATCCATCTATACATTCATCTGTGGCTTATGTAAGTGTTCCTTCCGTTCATTTTCAGCCTTTAACTTTAATGACTCAGCCCCGGGTAATTTGGAGGAATTCCTGACCAGCCCAAAGTAAAAGCCTTTGATTCCTGATTGTTGGTGGCCAAATGGGACCTAGTTTCTACGCATAAAAGGCAGTTTATACCTCCCTCCTTTGTGGAGGGGGTTATACTCTACTTTTAGTCAAAAAAGTTAAAGCAATTAACTTTTAAATTCTATTTTCTTATCAGACCCAAATTTGGATTCAATGGAAGCACTGTTAGCCCCTTGAGGTTAGCAGAGCCCTCTGCAAGATGAGCTGCATGTCTTCCATGGGAGGACAGTCAAGCTGGCCAAAAGAGCACAGCGTCATTAGGGCCAGTCTCCTGCCTGCAGCCAGCTCACTGAATAAATCAACCAGCGTAGAGTCCTGTGTTTCCCTGCGCGTCTTCCACGACCAGCCATTGAGTACTTTCTATCAGGAACTATCTAGGCAAATATAGTCCTATGTCATACTCTCAGCCTTTGGACTAGATACAATTATACCTGTTTGACAGATCAGGAACCTGAGGCTTTGAATAAATAAGGGTCCTACAGCCGTTCGGTGGTCAAGATGTGATTTGAACTCTTGCATGTCTAACTGTTCGTAGTGAAATGCTCAAGGTTTGCTAGGAGTGAGAGACTGCTGTTTTCATCACCTTTTTATGCATGTTTTTCTCCTAATATACTGAGCCTCAGGATTGTCCTTTTTATACGCTGAGAAAAAGTAATAGCCTAAGTAAGAACATAGGATTTGACCATGGCCATTTGAAGTTAGCTAACTTTTTTGTGCCCGAGTTTCTATAAAATGGAGGCACTGAAACTACCTAGCTCATAGGTTTGCTGTAAAACTCAAGTTATATGTGTTAGGTCGTTAGATCTGTGTCTGGTGCCTATCAAGAACTATGTTAAGTATTTTTTAAATAAAATGAATGCATAATAAACCGAAAATCCCCATGTAAGTTTTATAACATGCAATGTAAGTGTTAGGCTGCAGATGTACGAGGGCTGTATGGAAAGTATCCAGTGATTGCATCCATGTATCCGTCGCTGGATACTTTCCGGACAGCCCTTGTATATATTGTGTAATCCAGCCACTGGTCTTTTTTCCTATGAAATGATCAACCCCTAAATTCTTTAATTTTCCCAGTAGTCGGAGGGGGAGGACGGTACAGATAGGGAGATGGGAACGTTAGATTTGAGAGCAATAGCTCAGGTCTTACACCTCGATCTCCTTGCTTATCAACTGTGCTACCTTCAGAAAAGCATTTTACTGCCTTGGGCTTCGGTTTTTTCTGCACGGAGAACAGGAAAGCTGAACTAGACAATTTCCAAAGCTGTGTCAAGTTGTAGCCTTACACGCTGACACTGAAATGCAACATCACACACTGAGGAAGAAACTTTCACCCGGGAGACGCCAGACTTTGTCATTGTCTTTCAAGCTGCAGTTTTCCGAAATGTGAGATGATGCTGGATAGGACACACATACAGTTTCGGATGGCACTGGATTACTGAGTGGGGAGGTTGATCCATTTTTTTTTTTAGTTCTCTGTCAAACCTGCAGATTACATCAAAGAGAAAGTTTCAGTTTGGTGCTAACATGCCTTTAACACCTCTCGTACACTTGCTAATTTCCTGTATTTCAAAGTGATAGCAGGCATGGAAGTCTGATCATTTAGCAGGCAACAGTAGCTGAGTAGAATTTACTAACATTGTTTTCATCATATTTATTTTTACAGCTGCCAGTCTACTGAAGGCATGCAATAATGACTTTCTACATAGAACTGAATAAAAATGTTTTCAATTTTTAAGCAAAAAAGTGTGATTTGATTAAAAGAAAATGTTAAGTAAATAGAATGCTATGTGGATATTATTATAATATTGGCATTCCAAGGACAGAAGTTTTGGAAGCCCGATCTTAAGCAAGGATGCAGTATGCATACTCACTTCATTTAAAAGCGCAGTAGATTTTGTCCTGTCTAGTAGGGACAGAGCAGGCTGGTGCAATGTTCTATGGACCTCAGAAAGGTGGTTTTTTTTGGGAGAGGGCGTGGGTTTTTTTTGTTTTTTGTTTTTTAGTATTTGCAGGCCTACTTTATTGGCAGGTGCAGCTAAGTATTTCAGGCAACTTCAGATGGGGGCTGTCATGTTTATTCCTTCTCTCTTGGCCCTTGTCTTTTGCTAGATGAGTTTAAATCGTTTATGAAGCGTCTCCCCAGCAACCACTTCCTGACCATCGGGAGCATCCATCAGCACTGGGGCAACGATTGGGACTTGCAGAACCGCTACAAGCTCCTGCAGAGCGCCATGGAGGCACAGAGACAAAAGATCCAACGCACTGCCCGCAAGCTCTTTGGCCTTAGTGTACGCTGCCGCCACAATCCCAACCACCAGCTGCCTAGAGAGAGGTAAGTGCCACCACCACCTCCAGCTCCGTGGGCACCTACCTGGCAGTAGCTGACGTTTGCTTGCTGCAGAGGTAAATGCAACACAAATGGTGCATTTTGGGGTGGCGAGGAAGCCACACCAATGGTTCTACCTTCAGTTTTGTTTAAAGCCAAGAGATCCACTCTTAGAAAGAATCAGGCCATGTCCTATGCACCTAGCAGGCTCTGTGTCAGCCACATGTTTATGTTACCCTGTTGCACAGACCAGGAAATCGAAGCTCAGAAAGTTCAAGTAATTGGTGCAAAGCTACAATGTAAACTAGTGGTTCTCAGCTGGGGGTGACTTTGTCCCCAGGGAACATTTGGAATTGTCCTAAGACATTTTTGATTATCATAACAACACAGGGAGCACTACTGCACAGGGCAGCTCCCACAACAAGTAGTTATCTGGCCCCAAAAGTCAGTGGTGCTCAGGTTCAGCAATTCTGATGTACAGAAAAGTGATAAAGTTCCACTTAAATCTATAAATCTAAATCTTATCCTCTTAACTGTCCTCTTCTCTGTCAAGATTTGAAATCCTCTGTACCCTCCTAAGCAGTCCCTTCAACCTAGCTACCCCATCCATGCACTGTTTCCTCTCATTTTTCTCAACTCAGAGCTAATGCTGCATCCTCCATGAAGTCTTTCCTGATTGCACCAGCCAATACAGAAGGCTCCTTATTTTAAGTTCCCATTAATCTAAAATCCCTTTCTTAGCAGCATATTTATTTGTCTCTCTTTTCCCCTTTATGAAAACTCTTCCTTACACACTCGTTCACGTTCATCTCTGTTTTCCCCATTCCCTCCAACGTTGAGTCTACTGCTTTGCACGTATTAATTTGTGACAATTATTTTGTGAATGAGATAGAATTACTTCTGTCAAGTTCTTGTTTCAGTGCTGTTGAACCAGGGACTAGGAAGGGGGTCGTGTCACACAAAATGGCTTTCCTGTCCTGTGTGACGGATGTCCAACCTGCCACCATGAGTGAGTCTCTGAAGTAGCTTCCATGTAGATCCGTCAGGCACCTGCCATGTGAGCTGCATTGGGCGCTGTGGAAAATTCAGAGATGAACACAGTGAACAGAGCTGTGAAAGATGTCTCTTAGAGCAGGTGTGGGGAGGGGTTCTGTTGGCAATCAGCAAAACCTCCCCATATGCATTAATTTGCTAGGACTGCCATAACTGAGTATTGTGGACTGGGTGGATTAAAGAACAGAAATTTATTTTCTCACAATTTTGGAGATCAGAAGTTTGAGATCAAGGTGTCAGCAATGTTGGTTTCTTCTGGGGTCTCTCTCTTTGGCTTGTAGATGGTCATCTCCTTGTGTCTTCACCTCATCTTTCCTCTGTGTGCATCTGTGCCCTAATCTCCTCTTATTATAATGATATTGGTCATACTGGATGAGGGCTGACCCTCAATGACCCCATTTTAACTTAATTACCACTTTAAAACCCTGTCTCTAAGTACAGTCACATTCTGAGGTTCTGGGGGTTAGGACTTTGGTGCATGAGTCTGGGGGCAGGTGTAGTTCATCTCATAACACCACAAAAGTTGGCTTTTGATCAGATCTTTAGGTGAAGAAGCTGTGCATGCTAAGAATTATCCAGGCTAAATGAAAATCTGGTCGAGGAAGGCAGCGTTTAACCATTACCAGACTTCCAACAGATACATCTGTCCATTTTGTTGATTGTCACCTCAGAGAATGGAATGTAAAGTCCACAAGTCCAGAGACCCTGGGCGGGCACACTTATTTAAGGTGGGCAGAATCTGCACAGCACTGAGCACAGAGCATTATCAGGTAGGACAGGTCCAGGGAAGACTCAGGAGGACTCCAGAGGAGAGTAGCTGGACAGGTGTTAGAAGGGAGGAAGGAGGGACAAAACTGAGGGAAGAACGCTGGACGGAGTCAGGGGCCTGGCTCTGAGACCATGGCCTACCAGGAGTGAGCTGTGTGACCCTGGGCGGGTCGCTTCACTATGCTGAGCACAGGTGTCCACATTCTGAATGACTCTCTTCTCTCCTTGCGCAAGCTGTCAGGTGTGGATGGCTAGAAACGCTCTGCCACCACGGGGACCTTCAAAGAAAGAGCTCACAGTATTGCCCCTTCTCCTCCTGAGAGCAGAAAACTTGCCCTAATCATAACATTCTTCTCACCTGGAGAGGGCGTCTGTGATCCCACCATTGGCGAGTCACTCAATTATATTAATTTGAGAGTGAATGCAGGGTCCTGGCGGAAGGGGGAGAGTACAGGAACTGGGCTCTGGCTTATTCCTCAGAAGCCTTCCCAGGAGAGCTGAACTTCCTTGGCCTGGCTGGGGGCTGCTTCCTGACACCTGCGTCTGAGGCTTTAATGAGCATTTCTCACACCGCAGGGCACCTCTCCGCCATGGGGGCTGTCAGACAGAGGTGCTAACACTGGGAACCTCGGGCCACCTCTAGCTGAGCGAGCTGGTGTTTGCAAATGAACTGATTGCCGGCTTCAGTGTGTCTGCTTGCTGAGGTCTGTGCGAAGTGTGGGCACAGAGCAAGTGCAGATGCGACAACGGATGCTTGAAATTTTTACTTGTCCCAGGAAGGGTGGCATTGTTGAGGCAGAGTGGGAGAGGGAAGGAGGGAAAGAGCACCAGGCTTTAGCTGCACGGGGAGTGGGTCCTGATCCCGGCTCCATCGCTTATCAGCCACAGAGCTTTATGGATGGCCTTGCACCTCATTTGCAAAATGGGATAATAACAATTGCCTTCAGGTTAAGTATGAAAATTAAGATTTTAAAATTTAAAGAACCTAGTAAAGTGCCTGAATCAGTTAAAAGGGAGGAAGGGAGAGAAGAAGGGAGGAGCTGTCACTTAGTATATGTATTCTAAAGGTCAAGCTCTGTTCTTAAGCATCTTATACCAATTAACTAATTTCCTCCTCACTACAAGCTTATGAACTAGGCACTTTTACTATTTCTATTTTACAGATAAGGGAACTGAGGCACAGAGAAGTTAATGAAGTGCCCAAGGTCGATAAATGTTCATTAATTTATTGTTACTCCAAAGAAATGCTAAGAGTTAGATTTAGTGAGTGGTCGACTATAAATAATTAGTACTGGGCTTCAAGGCTTGTTAGAAACTTCATATTGGACTGGAAGGCGAAGGAGTATTTTGGTTATCTATTGATGCAAAACAATTCACCCCAAAACTTAGTAGCTCAAAACAACACTGCATAATTATCTCTAATGATTCTGCAGGTTGACTTGATAGAGCTGGCGGAGGTAGGGGGGGCTATCTCATCTTGGCTGAGGCTGGTGTCATCTGGGGGCTTTACTGAGCCAGCCCTCCAAACTGACTCACTCCCAGGGGAAGCAGTTTGTGCTAGCTGTCAGCTGAGAGTGCAGCTGGGGCTGTCAACCAGAGTGCCACACACACCCTGTCCGTGTGGCCTGGGCCTCTTGCAGCATGGCAGCTGGGCTCAGAGAGGGAGCATCCTGAGACCAAAAGAAAGCTGTAAAATTTTTTTGCAACTTTGCCTTAGAAGTCAGAGAGCATCATTTCTACCACATTCTGGTAGCCAAAACCCTAGCCTGGATTCAAGAGTGTGGATATTGGGAGGTGCAATTCATCGTGCTGTCTGGGAGAGTCTTTTTTGAAATTCGGTACGATAGGAGAAATTGAGTATAATTGGAGCTAGAGGAGACTATTCCAGTTATGGAGGAAATGAGGTTAATAGTAATAGCAATAATAACAGTAACAACAGCAATCACAAAGCAGCTATGAAGACAGGTAATAGAGCTGGCTATGTGTAAAGATTCTGGAATTAGACTGCCTGGGTTCATATCTCATCTTTGTTACCTGCTTACATGTTAACTCTGAGGGGGCTTACTAACATCTTTGAGCCTCAATTTCCTCATCTGTAAAATGGAGCTAATAATAGTGTGGGCCTACATCATAGGGCTATTTTAAGGATTAGGTGCTTTAACCCACATAGAGTCCTTAGAACAGTCACTGGCACCTGGAAAACATTCAAGACACATTAGCTGTTTTTCTTCTTAATTGTTTTTCTTTTACCCTAGCACTGATATTTTGCATTTAAATTCCTTAGCACACAGTAATCACCCAATGAGACTGAGTATTGATGATAATGACATGTTTTTCACCTAATCCTCATGTTCACTCTATGAAGTAGGTGCTATTGGGTCTGTTCTATAGATGTGGGAACTGATGAGGCAGAGATGTAATTAGTTTATCCAAGGTCACTTAGCAGGTAAGTAGCAGGATTAGAATTATCTTGTTGGCCCCACTGGTGGGCTTGGTAATGAAGATCTTTGTGTAGAGCAGCAAAAGCCCATGTCGTCTGTGTAGTGCGCAGCCATAAAGAGAGATGATCGTCCTGTGGTTGCAGAGTGTGGTGAGACCAAAGACAGGGTTCGCTCATCAAGGTTCGGGACCGTAGACCAGGACTGGAGTTTATAGACTCCAGTCTGCTGTGCTGAGATTCAGGAAATAGCCCCAGTTGTGGAGCCCTGAATCAACTGTAGAGCCTCAGTTTATCCCACTTTATGAATGGAGAAATTAAGGCACAGAGATTTTAAATGACTTGCTGAAGATTATACAGCAGATAGGAGGTAGGATTCAAACCCAAGTAGGATGCCTTCTTGTAACCTCTATGCTATTCTACCTGCCCCTGAGACAAGATGACCGTAGGTGTTCAGATAACCTGCCACAGCTAAAAACTGCATCTCATAGTAATGGAAATTGCTTCTCATTCCAAAAGTTAGAGGGAGAGAGGGAGGGGAAAAAATGGAAAATAAGAAAGAAGGTAGGATGGAAGGGAGGGAGGGAGAAAAGAAAGAAAAAAAGCACAAACATCATCTTGGGCAATGCTGAATTCAGTGGTCTTCTATGCAATTCCTTAAATGTTTACTGATCACCCGGTCTCCCGCCCTGTGCTAGACACTGGAAGGCAGTCAAAGAAACAAGCAAGCAACAGCACCTTTGTTTTCAAAGCCTCATTATGTAGCCTCAGGACGTGCTGGAAAGCACATTGTTCTGTGAAGCAGGAGACCTGAGTTCAAGTCCTGGGTCTGCCCTGTGTGGGCTGGATCAAATCCATTATCAGTCTGCAACAGACACTCCAGAGAGCACTGGGTGCAGGGATCGTGTCTCGCGGAGCTCGGGATGCAGGTTGAGTAGTGAATAATTGTACCTTGCCTTTACCTAGAGCAGCTTTTCAGCTGCTTTCTCTTTATGGGAGTTCTGAATTAAAATTCATTTGGGAAAATTGAGGTGTTTCTTTTTTTCTTTTTCTTTTTCCTTTTTTTTTTTTCCTTAAACAATTTGAAAACAACAGAGTTCAGTTATCTCTGAGGTCCTTCCCAACTCTAGGACAAATAATATTCACATAGAATGAAAGTAAAAGTTTAATTCAAAAGTATTGATAGAAGGTCAGTAATTGAATCTTTGAGCAGTATGTTTCAGATAATGCTAATTAGTCAATTTTAATGAGAAGCTTACAGTTCAAACTAAGATCTTTTGCCTGATATTACTATAGCCTATTAACTAGGTCTTCCAGAATCTACTCTGAACACTTTCCAATCTACTTTCCAGGAAGCAGTCAGAATTACTACTTCAGAGACAAATTCAACCTTGTCATATCTCTGTTGTAAACATGTTGATGACTACTTATTGCTTTTAGGAGAAAAAGCAAAATCTTAAGGTGACCTATAGATTTGCCATGACCTGGCCCCTGCCTACCTCTTACATTGCGTTTCACACCTTTATTCGGTTCTCTCGGTGAAAGGACAGCTCTGCTGATTTTCTTTGAGTTCACTAAATGCACACTTCCCTCGTTCCAAAGGCTTCACGCAGGCTGTTCCTTCTACTTGGAATGCACCTTCCTTGTTCCTTCACTGTAGTAGCTTCTACCTATCCTTTAGATCTCAGCTCAAATGTTCTCTTAATTGAAAGATTGTGTCAGGACTTGTTTCATATACTTTTTTAGCATTCTAACTTCCCGGTTGAATCCCAAATCCCAGTTATCATTATACTTCTTTTATATCTATTTATTAATGCCTGTCTCTCCCGCGAGACTATCAGGTCTACACATGCATCTTTTCTTATAGTCTTCATAACTTTATTCTTGTAATTTCCTAGCACAGGACCTGACACACAATAGCTATTCAAAAAACTTTGTTCAATGCATTGACGCATAGATAATTTTCTACTCAGAATGTGTCCCAAACGCATGTTGACATAATCTTCAGAAAATCAAGTCTCATTATCATATATAAATAGTCTGTGTATTTTCCACATATGTTGACTGTAATTAGATTGCCTTCCTCATCTGCAAATCGAGAGATGAAGAACAAAGGACTTTAAGTGACTTGTCCAAGGTCACTCAGAGAATTTGTGAACAGGGTGTGACCAAAATTCAGGCCCTCTGATGACAGTCCAGGCAGTTTGGTAAAAAGAAAACTGCAAATGGAAATTGTCTTTAAGTGACCTAAATCCAAATACCGAAAGTATCTGTTGCTAAATCTGTTACTTTGGGAAATGCTCCCTATTGGGGAAAAAAAAAAAAGGAGAAAACAGACACTATTAAATTCAATAAAATGAAATAAAATTCCTAGCATCAAGTAGGTGCTTAATGTCAGTGTGACTTGATGTTTCTTCCCTACCTCCTGCTATCACTTGATTTTTTTTAGAGATTATAGTATTGTGAGGCAGAGCAGATCCGTGCAAGCTTAACTTGAGGGCAGGCGGTGTAATTATTTGCATTTTCCAATGACTCTCGGTCTTTGGTTTATTTTTACTTCTCAAATTCATGTGGCCTTCACCCAGCAGTCCAGGCCTTAGCCATGCTCAGTGTAATTATGCATTGTTGAGATGAAAATCTCTTGGGGGCGGCATCCTCAGGCTCCAATCTTGGGGCCATAGCTTCTGAACCCATGTCAGCTTTTAACGTATTTCCTGCTCCATACAGTGTTTAATTGGTGTCTGCAGAAAGATTCTGGCTATGAGGATAATGGTTATCTCTGTTCTGTTGACCCTCAATGTCCACACTGGTTTTGATTCTTCTCTCTGAACCCTATACTTACTTGCCTCTGGATTTAATCTCCATAGACTCCTGCAGTGGGACAGAGGGATATGGTTTCTTATATTTTATTGAACTCAAGTCAGTTTCAGTTTATTAGACTGACAGTCCCGGCTCTCTCATTTATTAGATATGTGACCTCCAAAAGTCTTCAAACCTACCTGTGCCCTCTGTTTTCTCATCTGTATGGCTAGGATAATAAGAATAGCTATCCCACAGATCCGATGCTCTAGTCAATTTATGTGATATATGTAAAAACTCTTCATAATCTGTAAAGATATGCACAGATGTAATGATATAATCAAGAGCACAGTGGTAGTAGACTGTAGATATTTCAGGAAGACACTGTTTCTGCTTCTGAGAAATGGATATTTCCGTTGTATAAGATAAAGCATGAGCCTCACAAAATGTAATCATATAGCAGAGAGGCAAGAGAACCTAAGATGCTTAAGACCTCAAACTAGAGCTTAACAGGCCAAGGAGTGTGATGACCACTTACTATCCATGTAAATTTGGCACAGGTATTAAGATGTCTAAGCTGCAGTTTCCTGCTCGGTATGACGGACATAGCAGTAGTAGCTGGCTTCAGAAAGCCAACTGGAGAACATAGATGCCAGATTTATCACACAGTAAAAGGCCAAGCACAAGACTCCTTATTAGACAAAACTAGAGACCAGTAGTCAGTTAATTGAAAAAATTAAGTTAAAGTAGAAAATCCTAAATTGTATAGCTGCTGTATATTTATGAACCATTTTATTTTAACTTAAAACATTTACATGTACATTTCTTGGCCAGCCTTTTGACCTAAGATTAACATCTTTTTTGAGGGTGTTGGTATACTCCACTTGACATTCTTTCTTGCATAAACCACAGCCATAGCTGTGTACTTCCAGCGTTGGTTTATCCAAACTGAAGCAATAGCTTAGACTCTTAAGAAACAATCTAAATGTTTCTAGATTTTTATGAACCTTCCTCAACTTTTTCAGTTGCTTCCCCTTTGTTTATATTGATGGCCATTGTTGTCAGTAGTTGGTCTTCATAGAATTTTCTCACAGAATTCAAATGTTTCCACAAGAAAAAAAGCAACTCACATTTCAATGATTTTTTTCTTTCTTTTTAATTCCATGAGATAATAATAGCAAATACAACTGACACAAACAGGTTTGGGAATAAACAGAAGTGACTCTCAGTAAGTGTGCTTATTCCTTGGTGGGCACAGGAGCATATGGGAGTGCAACCAACCAGCCAAGAGCATTCCGTGTTGCCGGAGCATCGCACACCACGGTTATCTGAACGACAGGAGAGTGTCAGTTTTCTGTCAGTCACTCACATGGAGGTCAATTATAAGAGCTTGTCCCATTTGACACAGAAGCTCTTATTCCTGGTAACTTATTCCTGTTAGTGAAGCAACTTGCTCAAGTTTATACACTAAGAAAAAACAATCATAGTTGAAACATATCGACCATTTATTATGTACCAGATACAGTTGTAAATGCTTTACATATATCCACTTATTTAATCTTCACAACAACCCTATAAAATAGGTTTTATTATGCTTCCCACATTAGACAGAAAGAGTTTGAATAGTAGTGAAGGTAAATGCTGCAAGAGAAGAGAAGAGAGGGAAATATCTTCCCGCTGGGGAGACTGCAGAATGTGGTTCTCTCTTTGCCTGCCTTACTGTATTCATCCTTTAAATTCGAGATTATACCCTCATTTCTTAGGAATGCCTGGCCTGACACATGGGACCAGGTTGCACCCCCCTATTATATGCTTTTACTACATCTCAAGTGTCTTTTTTTTCCTAACACTTGTTTTATTTGCAATGATATCTTTAAGCCTAGACTTCTCCTCCCTGACCACAAACTCTGGGAGGGTGGAGACCCTGTGTTTCTTGCTAACCAGTATGTCCTCAGTGATAGATAAAGTGCCTGGTATGCATCACCACACAGCATTTGCTGAAACGAGGTGAGGGAACATTTGAGATGGGAGCTGAGCGATAATTAAGCTTTGGACTCATGGTGAAGAGGATGATTTTCCATTCAAGAGTACAACATATATTTTATGAACAGTAAAGTGTGAGGTTAATTTCATCCAGAAAGGAAAAATCAGAAATCAGAAAGAGAATATTAATCAAGAGTATGTATGTGGGCTTTGGTACCTGACAGTCTGGCGGTAGATCCCGGTGAGCTGTGTCTTCTGGCTCTAAGTATCCTCATCTGTAAAACGAGGATAATACAGTACCTCCTCCCAGGGTCGTTGTAAAGACCACCCAAGATACATATGCAGTATCCTTTGCATGTAGTACATGGTCAATAAATATTAGCATTTAGTGCTTATTATTATTGAATAAGGTCAGACTTGTGTGTTGGGATGAGATTTGGGGGAATTGAATACCTAGCTTTGGAGTTTGTATCTCGTCCTTTAGGTGAGTGGGAAGCCAGTGTGGGTAAGTAGAAGGGAAGCTGCAGTTTAGTATGTGTTCTCTGGGAGCCATTTGAAAGCTGAACTGGAAAATAATGAACTCTCTCTTCCAAATATAAAAGGATTCAGTATTTCTTCCCTGCATTGACATGAACGTTAGCACTGATGTGTGGATTAGAGCGGTGCTTCTCGAACTGGAGTTGGCATCGCAATCACCTGGAGGGCTTTTTGAACACAGATCGCTGAGCCCCGTGCCCAGGGTTTTGGATTCAGTAGGTCTGAGATGGGTCCAAGGTCCTAGGTGATACTCATGTCGCTGGGCTGGGGATGAGACTCCCTCACTGCTATAAGTATGGTCTCACCTCGCTCTATGCCCTTGGTAGAAACTAAGCAAAAATGAGTTCTCCTAAGAGAAAGCTGTGGGATATTATGAAGTCGGGGAGGGGGAGTGATGTCTGGTTGAATCCATTTAGAAAATGTTGAACTAAAAAAAGGCAATAGAGAATGGGTTAAGTTTGTATATTTTTTAAACTTAGTTGGCCATAGAACCTTTCTTCTTGAAGTTTTTCAAGAGATTGGGTTCCTCAGAACACAGCCTTGGAAAGGATTGATTTACACCAGATGAAGAGGCAATGTCCAAGAGTGTTTGGGGTGATACCACAGGTTGTGATTTCCCTCCTTGTCAGTGGAGAGCCACATCCCTCAGTCTCCTCTGAGATGAGTTTCTAACACCTTCTGCTTAAGCAGATGCTAATAGCTTTGCATCCCTGCAGGTACCGCCCCTGCTGAGAGGTGGCATGACTGCTAACCAGCAGCTGCCAAAGTAGCAGCAGGAAAGTGCTCCATTTCTGGTATAATTAGGAAATAAGTTTACCCCATGTGGTTTAGGGACATTCCTAACCTTAAAAAGTAAACTATTACCAAGACAAATACCTTCTTATAGTTTTTTTTTTTTCAACATTTGCAAAGGGTTTTCACATTGATGATCTTATCTGATCGGAATAACCTGTAGGCAAGCCGGAGCCAAGATTAGTCTCCCTGTTTGCAGGTGGGAAAACTAAGGTTCACAGAAATGAATGACTTGCCCAAGATTATAAAATAATATTCCTTTTTCTGCTGCCATCACACATAGGCATAGTCCTCTTTTCTTGTCAAAGCATATTTACAGTAATATTTATAGTCAGTCTTTATTTATTCATCCATTCATTTACTCATTGAACAAATAGTACCTACTAAGTGCCAGGTGGTATACAAGGGGTAGTGGTATGGTAGGGAACAAGACAGTGAGTGTCTCTGTTCACAGAGAGCATGAGATCTAGCAGGTAAAATAAAACTGTCCCAGGACTGGTCTTACACCTGTGCTTGGTCTTAGGAATCTGAGGCTGAGGAAGGCTAAATCACCTAAAATTACCAAATCATAAAATTTCACATCTGAAAGAAGACCTAAAAGATCATCCCATTTAGTCCCATCATTTTATTAAAGAGTAAAATGAGACAGAGTGGGGAAGTATCCTGTCCAGAGTAACTATATCAGTTTTGTATTGCTATGTAACAAGTCAGCACAAATTGAAAGGCTTAAAATAACACAGGTATATTATCTCACAGTTTCCAGGGGTCAGAAGTCTGGCTGAGGTATAGCTTGCTCTTCTGTTTAGGCTTCACAGGCTGAAATCAGGGTATTGGGCAAACCAGGCTCTTACTATAGGCTCTGGGGAAGAATCTACTTCCAAGCTCTTTCGGGATGTTGACAAAATTCAGTTCTTTGTGGTTGCAGGACTGAGATCACTATTTCCTTGCTGGTTGTTGGCCGGTATTTGCTCTGAGCTCCTAGAGGCCATTCTCCAGTCCTTGCACAAGGCCTGCTAAGGAACGAAGGTGTGGCAGGTCTTTCTCATGCCTCAGACCTCTCTGAGGTCTTCTGCCAACAGAGAAATCTCTCTGCCTCTAAAGGGATACATCTGATTAGATTAGGTCCATTAAGACAATCTTTCTCTTTAGGCCAGTTGTGCTGTATAAAAGAACACAATTACCAGAGTGATATCTTACAAAACAATTATAGCTCCTGGGGATTAGAGTCTGGAACCTTGGGGAGGAAGAAGGCATTTTTAGAATTCTCCCTAGTATAGTGGTGTATCTTAGTGGTAATATTATGGGATGGAGAAGAGATATCCTGAGTCCTCTTTGGGGCTCATAATATAATATATAGTGTTCTGAATATCTATTTCTGTATAACAAATTGACCCAAATTTAGGGGCTTAAAACACCAATCATTATATTCTGCTCCAGATCTGTGGGTCAGGAATTCCTGCTGGGATTGGCTGGGTGATTCCTCTGTTCCCCATGGAGTTGACTGCAGTCTCTCACGGATGTTCAGCTGGGCTGGGCTGAAGGTTCCAAGAAGGCTTCGCTCGCATGTCTGAAGCAGAGATGACCAGAATGCTGGTCCCAGCTGGCAGCTCTCCCTCTCAAAGGTTTCACCATGTGGTCCTCTAGCAGGGTAGCCAGATCACGTAAAATGGGTCTCAGAGCTCCAAGAGGAGGCAGGAGGTGAAAGGCTCCTTGTCTTTTTAGGTCTAGTCCGTTAAGTGTGTCGATCACTTCTGCCTTGTCGTATTGGTCAAAGCAGTGGTAGGATCTGTCCAGATTTAAGGGAAGAGGACATAGACCTCCTGTCTCTGTGGGAGAAATATCAAAGGATCTGTGGCCACCTGACCCATATAGTGAGTTTTCCATTTGTTCATTTTTCTAGTGTAATTTTATTTCCTTTTTTTATAACCACTTGTTAAAAAAAATAAATTTTATTGTTTATATTTGAGGTTTACAACATGATGTTTTGTGAAACATATAGGTAGTAAAATGATTGCTAGAGTGAAGCAGATTAACATATTTATGATCTCACATAGTTACTTTTTTCATTTATGGAAAATTAGTTATCTGTTTATTCCTTTATACTAGAAATGAAAGAAAATACATTTGCACAGAGAGATAATCTTCGGTTTACCCATAACATTAGAATTCTGCAAAATTCCATATTTTTATTATATAACAGGGAAAAAAGTAACACTTATACCCCCACCACGATCTGAAATTGGGAGGATGGTAGGATATGAACATATCATATGCTACCTCAGAGTTACATTTGGCCAATGTCTTTTTCAGATACTTTTTTATATGTATTTTTTTCATAAAACTATTACCAATTATGAAAGCTATATTATTAATAATAATGTTAAGAAAGTATTAAGAAGTAAATGTTAGTTGTTTGTGACAAGAGCAGCTAAAATCTACTTATTTAACAACAGTCTCTAATACAATTACAGTATGATTTTTTTAACTTTAGCCTGCAGGTTGTATATTAGTTAATTTAACTTTGTTTACCCTACTTATCTGCTATTTTGTCTCCTTAGATCTATATGTCTCTATTTCCTCTACCTCTCCCTCCACCACGGTAATCACTGTTTCATTCTCTATCTCTGTGTACTTGAGTTCTTTTTTTCTTCCGCATATAAGAGAAGTCATGCAATATTTTTCTTTCTGTTTCTGGCTTATTTCACTTAGCATAATGTCCTCTAGATCCATTCATGTTGCAGAAAATGACAGGATATCCATTTTTGAGGCTGAACAATATCCCATCGTATATGTATAGTTGGCCCTCTGTACCCACAGGTTCAGCATCCACGGATTTGACCGACTGTGAATAGAAAATGGTTTTTAAAAAACAGCAATTCGACAATAAAAATAATACAAATGAAAATACAGTATAATAGCTGTTTTCAAAGCATTTACATTGTACTATGTACCCTACGTAATCTAGAGATGATTTAAAGTATACAGGAATAGGTATGTAAATTATATGCAAATACTATACCATTTTGTATAAAGGACTTGAGCACTTCAGATTTTGAGTCTGGGGTGCGGGGGTGGGTCCTGGAACCAATTCCCAGTGGATACTGAGGAATGAATGCATACCACAATTTCTTTACCAGTTCTTTCCCTGATGGACATTTAGGTTGTTTCCATATCTTGTCTGTTGTGAATAGTACTGCAATGAACACAGGAGTGAAGACGTCTTTATCTGATGATTTCATTTCCTTAGGGTATACACCCAGAAGAGGGATTGCTGGATTGTATCGTTCTATTTTTAATTTCTTTAGGAATCTCCACACTGTTTTTCATAATGCTGTACCAACCTACATTCCCACAAATATTGTACGAGGGTTCCTTTTTCCACATACCCTTGTCAACATTTGTTATCTCTTGTCTTTTTGATAATAGCCATCCTTATGAATGTGAGCTGATATCTCATAGTGGTTTTAATTTGCATTTACCTAACAATTAGTGGTATTGAGCACCTTTTCACATACCTGTTGGCCTTTTTTTTTTATTATTATTATTCCAAGGTATTGTGAGGGTACAAACATTCTAGTTACACTTTATGTCTTTGCCTTCCCCAAATGCAAGTTAAAGGCGTGCCCTTCCCTCCCTTTAGTGCTCCCCGTGTCCTTTAGTTGTAGATTCGCCC
>CAUYSK010088697.1:0-13345 GCA_963575035.1 Avahi laniger | reverse complement strand
AAAAAGTCCCAAAACAATAAATGTTGGCGTGGATGTGGAGAGATAGGAACACTCATACACTGCTGGTGGGACTGCAAACTAGTGCAACCTCTGTGGAAAGCAATATGGAGATATCTTAAAGAGATACAGTAGAAGTACCATTCGATCCAGCAATTCCATTACTGGGCATCTACCCAAAAGAACAAATGACACTCTATAAGAAAGACACCTGCACCCGAATGTTTACAGCAGTACAATTCACAATTGCAAAGATGTGGAAACAACCCAAGTGTCCATCAATACATGAGTGGATTAATAAAATGTTGTATATGTATACCATGGAGTACTATTCAGCTTTAAGAAACAATGGTGACATAGCACCTCTTGTATTCTCCTGGATGGAGCTGGAACGCATTCTACTAAGTGAAGTATCCCAAGAATGGAAAAACAAGCACCACATGTACTCACCAGGAAATTGGTATTAACTGATCAACACCTAAGTGCACACATAAGAATAACATTTATTGGATGTCGGGCAGGGTGGAGGGGGAGTGGGGAGGAGGGGACAGGTATATGCATACACAAAGAGTGCGATGCGCACCACCCGAAGGATGGACATATTTGAAATTCGAACTTGGGGGGGGGGGACAAGGGCAACATATGTAACCTAAACATCTGTACTCCCACAATATGCTGAAATAAAAAACAAATTGGAAAACTTTCACGAAAGTCTAGATATGTGACTTCTCTTAAAAAGTTGCAAGATCTGGCAAGACTGGCTTCTCTCATGGCTAGAACTGAATGGTGCACTGCAGGACCCAACACTCCTGTTTCCTCAACAGGGACAAATTGCACTGTTATTTTTTTCCTGATTCTGTTGTACTTCACTTATTTATACTACTTGCCTTGTAAGCAGTGGAGTTTTTGACCACCACAGTATGGTTAAATGCTCAGGCTTTTGTTTCAGACAGATCTGGAATTATCACTGGAGTTACCTAGTTTCTCTGAACTTCAGTGTCCTCATCTATAAAATAATCATAGTACCTACCTCATAGGACTGTTCTAAAAACTTAAAATGAGATGTACAATGATGTACAATTTCCTGTGCATAGTAAGTTCTTGAATAATAAGGTTCTTTCTTAAGGATTTGTGTCAAAGATGTTGTCAAGATCAGTAATCTTGATAAGTGGTAAATAGGTGAATGGTGCTCACCTTGACAGAAACAGGGAATTTGAGACCAGATTGGGTGGAAGAGAGTAGGCTGAGAAAAAGATGTGTCCAGTTTTAGGCAAGTAGAGTAGAAGCAATGGCTGGACATTTGAGTTGCAATGTATACTACACATCTGAAGGTAAGGAGGTGAAGTAAACACCACAAGTTAGGGCTGAAAATAGAGTTTAAGGGAGTATCCTTTAAAGAGGTGACAGTTGAAACCATAAGGGTAGATGGGAACTTTGAAACAGACAGCAAAGAGGTGAGCAGATGTGCAAGGAGTGAACCTCAAGGACCATCCACAAGTTGAAAGCAGGAAGAGAAAAAAGAAGGAGAGAAGCGGAAGTGTGTCCTCAAAGCCAGGAGAAGAGAGTGTTTTAAGGAGGGAAGGGTTTCAATAATGAAAAGCTTGTGGAGGCCAGGCACGGTGGCTCATGCCTGTAATCCTAACACTTTGGGAAGCTGAGGCAGGAAGATTGCTTGAGGCCAGGAGTTCAAGGCCAGTAGTTCAAGACCACCCTAAGCAACATAGCGAGACCCCTCCCTCTACAAAAAATAAAAAAATTAGCTAAGTGTGCTGGCATGCACCTGTATTCCCAGCTACTTGTGAGGCTGAGGCAGGAGGATCGCCCAGAAGTTTGAGGTTGCAGTGAGCTATGATGTCGCCACTGCACTTTAGCCTGCGTGACAAAGTGAAACTCTATCTCAAAAACAAACAAACAAACAAAGCTTGTGGAAACATAATGTAAAAAAGTTGTCTCCACCCACTTATCAAGCTACAGAGAGACCACAGGACCCAGACAAGGCACCTGTGACAGCCTCTAGCTGGCCTGCTTGCTCCTTCTGCGTTGCAGGTTGAGACAGGCCATGGTCTATAGTATGTAAACTAAGTGTCATGTTCTTTAGGAAAGAGAAGCACCATCTAGTTGCAATGTTTGCAAATTGTTCTGGTAATCTACTGAAGCAATATGCCCTGTCATAGGAAAGAGAAGTAAAATGTCTTCTTTATAACAGATAATAACAGAACTTGGAGGAATAGGGAGGGGAGGCAAGCTTTTAAACTTTTTGTATTTCTTTTCATTGTGACTTGGTATGAAACTGATTTTGAAATCAAAATTATATTTGACATTAATTTGTAAATATGGAACTCAAATGATATTTGGTTAGGGATACATATATATGCCTAAAATGCATGATTGGGTCACATTAGTTCTTTGAACATTCCATCATAAATAAAAATGATCTAAACCAAGGTAGCACTGGAAACACACAGTTATTTTAAAGCCTTATGATTACACTCATATACTAATGTGATTATCTAGGTGTGTTGGGACAGAATAGGCTCCTTTTCTTAGCTTAGTGTCAATTTTTTTTGTTCGACAATAGTTGTACATTGATACTAAAGAAATGTATAGAAAATGAATTCTTAATCTTAAAAAAGGTATAATATTAATCCCCTATGGTTCCTGTTTTCCAAGATTCATGTTAAATGTGTTCTTAGAAAATGTATTTCCAGAAGCTCATGAAATTGCGCTTGGGATTTCTTTTGTTCATAAGTTTAGTAAGCTACTGGTTTATCCGCTTAGTAAATAAAGCCTCAGGAAGGGTTTTGCAATTTTCATCTAATTCTGTTGTTACCATTTTCCACTAGGCTGCCTAGCTTGCTTCTTTAAGCCTAACTTAAATGTTCCAAATGTTAGCAGGTTTCATTTACAGCCTTCATATGATAAGATCTACAAAAATTTCAGAATTCATATATAGGATCAAATTCTTAAGACTCACCCAGAGACCAAGCTACTCAACTTTTCCAAATGCCAGGCACAAGGTTCTGTTTACTCACTGACAAATTTCAGTCAGTTGCCCAGATATCTTCAGTTTTCCTTCCAAAAGGTGGGTAAACAACACCATATGACAAAGAAAATGTGTGCTTTAATCACGAATGTGCTTACACTTTATTTCTCATGGATGCTATTTTAGCTGTGAAAGTAACTGGTTGTATTTAAATAAATCAGAATTAAGACTGTTACAAACAATATGTGTTGGAAGAAAGAATTTTCTTTAAACATCTGTACCCCCATAATATGCTGAAATAAAAAAAAAGAAAAAAAGTCAAAATTAGCTATAAACTAGGAAATGATGGAGGATGAAAAAAATTGATGAAACATCAAAAACTTCATCACAAAATAGACTTACACCACCAAAGTATTTTAATATGAGCTGAAATGTTTTTCATCTTAGACAGTAATAAAAATTATTTAATTAGGATTGCACAGTTTGCTTCAAATTTAAAAACAGTGAAGATTTTGTTGTATAGCAACTTGTAAAAGATTTTTACAAGGTAAACTATAATCACCTGGTCTTAAAAAGGAAGCGATTTCAAGAGACTCTTCTTTCCTCAAATGAAAACATAAGTTATTTTCTTTTGTATTTGAAGTCACCCTTCTTCTTTTTTATTTAATTTCATTTTTTAATGTGCTCTCTAACCTATCGTACTTAGTTAAATCTTCCATGGAATTCTTTGTTTTCATGTATAGTCAACTCTCAATTGATTATCTTAATTCAACAATACAATTGAACAAATATTTATTGAGCAATTGCTAATGGTGCAGCTAATCTAAAACAGCAGACCATTTAAAAAATAATTCATATTTGATTTTGCAACACATTATGACTTTATTATAAAAATATCTTGATTTGTATAGTGCTTTATAATTTTCAGAGTACTTTCACATACATTATCTCATTTGATTTTATGCAGATTCAGTTCCCTACTTAGGAGAGGCTGATTTGGCTTAGTCTGATTGATATTAATATTAATTTGCATTCACTAAGCACACACTGGCTGAACAGCAGGAGCAGGCGGCTGCTGGAGTGTGCTAGAGAGATGGCGAAGCTCATCTGCGATTACAGCTCCGAGGTGGACAATAGAGCTGATGCACATAATAGGGCGGTAATGACCACACATACACACTGGCATATATGCCTTAATTTATTTTTCCATTGCTATTAACTACCGAAACAGGCATTTTGGAGATTTCAAATGGATAGCTAATTATGATGGGCAAATAGGATGACATAATAATTGTGTTTGGATGAGTCACTCACTAGAGATCTAGTAGTTGAGGGAACCTTTGTGACTATCAAGATTGACTCCGGAAAAAGAATTTAAATGGAAACGAACAAAGTAACCACAGATAAGACTTCAGCATGAGCTCGGAAAGTGGAGGCTGATGGCAGCAAATCCATTAACAGAGGAGCATTAGATACTGATTTTAGCCACATAGGGAGCAGTGACCAATTTATTTCTGGAAGCACATTCATACTTTGGTTTCACTGAGAGGGCAACATAAGGAGTACAGAGAATACAACCATCAATTTTGGAGTTTGGGTTCGAATCCCAGCTCTTGGGCTTGTTAACTATGAAAGTCAGCTGTCCCAGCTGACAAAGCACTTCATACTTCACAAGGTTGTTGTGGGAATTCCAGGATAGGATTTCTGTAAAGCTCTCAACACAATGCCTGGCACATAGTAAGCACTCAATATATGGTAACTATTACTTGTAATAGTTTTTTTAAAAAATTGCTATTACTGATCACTTATTCTCCCTAGAAGAGCCATCCACCCTCCAATATCCAAGGCAGCTCTTTGGAAACAGAGTGGCTGTAGCAGGCACCATTTGGGCAGCAGATGCAACGTACAGGGGTAGGTAACTAGAGAGGATAAGAGGCCATATTCCTTTTCCTTACACAGAGAGTGAACTTAGGACAGACAAGAGTTTGAACAGACTAGCCAGCAAAAGCATTCAGGCAGAGGCAAGGAGCCAATCTCATTGCTTCCCACAGAATGATGAGCTGGACAGAAGGGGAGGAAAAGGCCCTGTTCTTCACTTAATTGTGGATCACAAGGAAGCTTACCATCATGACAGGTCTCCCGGAGTCACTTCCAGTTGCCAGAAGTGGAGCTTGAGTTTGCAACTCTGGCAGCACCAGAAAAACAAGAGAGGTCCAGAGAGGGTCTGGGCATGGAGAACAGAACATGCAAACAAGGCTCCCAAGCAGTCGGACTTGACTGATCCAGGTCTTTGTAAGGAGAAGAATGCAAACAGGGGAGGTGGAAGGAGAGATGCTCTCAGGAACAAGGGGCATATGAGAATTGAACAATTGGTTCATGTAGCAGTCATTCTGGATTAATGCAATGCGACCAAAACAGAAAGAAAATATGACAGGTTAGTTCACATTACTATAGACCGGAAGCTGATATTACTCTCTGTGGGACCACAGACTCTTTTGGAAATCCAACAAAAGCCATGTGCTCTCCCAGGAAAGAAGCAGATGTGCGCCTACCTACAAAAGGTTACGTGTAAGTTCAAGGGATGTATGGATCCCCTTAAACTCATACTAAAAACCTCTGCTATCCAGGATGCAGATTAGACTAGAATTGATGTTACAAAGATGAGCTGGGAGTTCCAAATCTCAAGAGGTAATAGAATAGTTGTGCAATGTTTACCTTAGTTTTTTTCTTCCCAGCTTTATTGGGGTATAATTGACAAATATTGAGTGAAATGGGAAGAATTTAATTAAACCCTCTCATCAATATATGGGCCCTGCCAATCTCAAGTAGCCATTTAGTTACCAAACAACCCCAGTTTCCAATGAAGGGACTATACAATCACTAGTGAATTCCTCCTGGATCCAAAGGGCTATTCTAATAAGGAAGAAAAAAGAAAGAGTGAAATTCCAGAAAAGTCTTCTTCCCTGTTGGCAGACAGTTTCAGAATTTTAGCTTATGATCTGTTATATACCTCTTTACATCTTTCTGCACTTTGCACTAAGAAGAATTAATGTTGGGCCCCAGAGCTACTGTTTATTTATGTACTACCTTTCCCTTCCTCAGCTCTGCCACCAGCACAGACTCTATGGGAGAGATGGAAGAGCAGTAGCTGAGCACTTCAATAGCTACAAATCGGGTCACCATAATAAATAATGGAATATTTCTTGTTTGTACACTTTCAAGTTCCACAACTCCAGAAATAGCAATTTGAATGACTTAATTTTCTTCTCCATTGACTTTAATGAAGATCTCCTTAGATTCAGCCATCCAGCAAACCTAAAATCTCAAATAGTGCTGCAAGTGTTTGACTTGGGCCAGAAGTGTCTGAGAAATGGACTCTGGTTATGCAACTGAAATATGAATTTGAATTAAATGCTCTCATGGCAAAGCCCTAAAAGGTTAGGTGCTCATTTTAAATTTTAACACACTCCAACACAACTGCAGCAGCATTTCAAACATTGAAGCCGAGAGACCTAAAGCCCACAGATGCTTATGCTTATTTTGATTTTATTGTATTTTTCCCTCAATGACACCTTTAACATACAAATATCATCCTGGACTGCTTGGATATTGGTTCTTTTCCCTCTTCCCTTTTGTCTCTTGAGGCCAAGCAGAAACAAATGCAACCCCGAGTGAGCCCTCGCAGACTTCCCATCTGAGTGCCAGTACAGAGATGGCTCTCAGGTCCCTTCCAGCCAAATGACCTCGTTTTATGCTTGAGGACACCTAAGTGCAGAGACAGGAAACAATGACTTTGAGAAATGTGAAGTCTGGACATCAAAGAGTATAAAGGTAGGAGAAATATGAAAGCAGGGGTCAGAAAGAACAGGGAACACAGAAGTGAAAGATCTCAGCCCTGAATCAGAGCCCAAAATTAGGTTTAAGACTAGGATATCAAGTTTTTTAGATTTAAGACATTGGCAGCCTAATAATCCAAAAGTGCCTGGCATGGGCATGAGCCTTGTTATAAACACCCTCCTTTTTGCACTTTCTGTGTTTTATATGATGGCCTCAAGATGATATTAGCAAAAATGCGTTGCATATTCATTTAAACATAATGACAATACTAGAGTAACTATTGGTAAATATTCTCCTTTAGAAATTTTAAAGTGAATTGTTATTTAATCACAAGTTTGTCCTGGGGTTAAACTAATATTAACCATACCTTGAAAATCCCCCTCACTTGCAGGCATTTCAGTACATTGTCTTCTTCAATTCAATTTCAATTTCAATTCTTTTTTATTATTTATTTTTAATTGCCAAATAATAATGATGTATATTTATGGTTACAGTGAGATGTTTTGATCTATGTAGACATTATAGAAAGATCTCACTTACATGTGAAATCTGAAAAAGGCCACCAGTTTCAAAATTAATTTCTCTGAATGGTGTCAAAAAGAGTGACGTAATTGTCACTGTGGGCCAGCACTTCTCTACCCTGCAGCGTCAAGACTGAACTCAAAAAAGCCTGCATGTCTTGGCTGGATGGGGACTGTTGGAAACAGCCTCAGAGAATGGGTAAGACCAAATACAGATTCTTGTACTTTCACCATCTTAAAATGTAACTCTCTTTTGTGCATTGACTTGATACCTTGACTTCTGGGAGTCTGTTGGCTTTTGGTTAGGCAATGCTTTTTCTACTTTTCTTTCTACCTTTCTCACCACAAGCACGTGAGTTGGTACAGATTATTTTATTTTTTTAAAAAAAGATAATATGATGGAATAATGTGCATATTGGCTTGTATTTACTTAGCTCTGTCCATGGGCTAAGCGCTGTTCTACATGCATTACTCACATCATCCCATTTGATCCTCACAATAACTCTAAAGTAGGTTGTGGCCCTCATTTAACAGTTAAGAGGCTCTGAAATTTTCACCTGTCCAGGGTTACGCATTTAGTAAGGGGCACATCCAGGATGTGAATCTGGGTTTAGGTGACCCTAAAGCTCATGTGGCAGGCTCTTCTGTCTCCTAATCCACACTTTCATATATAAACGTTGCTTTGATAGATTCAGATCAGCTCTCAAGGTAACAGAGCATGACAATACTAGGAGGTCACTGGCCTGAGGATATGGTGACCTTCGAGGGCTTAGAACTTCCACACTGATCCTGGTTTTACACCGTCTACCTCATTGTCCTTGCCCACATACTTATGACCCTTGGACTGATATGTCCCAATTTAAGATCTGGAAAATCCATTCTACCAGTCCTGATATTTTTCTTCCCTTAGGAGCTGGGTAGTTAGCCTGTGGTGTGATATGGGGAGAGGAAAGACATAAGATGGGTCCCAGTGTTTGTCCTCAAAGAGCTCATCTTTGCTCCCGTCTGGATTCAATGAAAGCCCAACAATTGACACAGAAGCCTGTCATCAACACTGCTGTACAGCTGTAAGTAACAGTCTGCAGGAAAAGGGTGGAGGGAAAGCAGTCTGAAACTGATGCACTGTGGAGTCATAGGCCCAGAGAGGGCTCTGAGTCACCCAACGGAAGCCATCAAATCCAACTCATCTGTTCAAAAGCTTTTTTTTTTTTTTAAGGTATAGGGATTTTGCCTTCTCCTTCTAGTGCACACAATTAGACAATTTAAGCGGATGAAAACTATCAAATAGGCCCTTTGCTAGTTGTTATGTTTTAAGACATGGAGATAAGCTTCTAGATAAAATGTGTCTTCAACACTTGGTCACAAGTCAAATGTTCCCCCAAAATGTCTGTAGCTAATCAGAGAAATTCAAGTACAGCCCTTGGCTGATTGATAGGTGTGACCAAGCAATTACCCACACTCTATAAAGCGGCCTCTATGCAACCACCCACATATTTGCTGATACCTGGGAGAAGCACAATATAGTTCAAGCTCTGGTGGAAGTGAGAGAAAGCTCTGAAAAGGCTGTTTTTTCCACCCCTGAAATAATATATTGCCCATGACCATCATTTCTCAGTCTCCCTAAAGAGCAAGGCTTCAAAGATTTAAATAACTACAAGGGGATTTAGAAAGTCAGACCAGAAAGAGCCACAGGCAAAGATTAGTGTCAGGAAGGCTGACAGGTAAATTGTCATTGTGGTGTGCTAGGTGGAGAGAAATGTGTGCATCCCGTCACTAATTTCCCCTAACAATGGGGTGGCCCAGCCCACATGATCCAACTCCACGGATTAGGAAGAAAGCAAAAATAATAATAATGAGTATATATCAAGCTTACTGCATCACCAAACATATTATTATTATTTAACATTTAATAAGCACCCATGGCATGCTGGAAGTTGGTTCATCTCAACAACAGCAGCTTATTTTTATTCATAGTACTTCATGGAAAGCAAGTAGCACAATATATTAATAGGAGTCCGAATTCACTTCAGGCTTCCAGTTCCTCAGCAGTGGGGAATGATGTTATTGGGTCTAGGCCAGATCTGTAAAGCCAATGAGAAATCATTCCTTTTGGCTGTTCTTTGCTTTGTCAGGACTGAAAAATAGAAGAAAAAAGGAAGAGAAAAGAAGAAAGCCCATCAGAGAGGAAAGCAGATCAGGGGAAAACATTCCAAATTCAGAAATGGTGAAAATCAGCCCTATTTCAAAACAAAAGTCAAATGCATTAGTCCTATGCAGAGAAATGTTCATTCAGCATATACACATCAGCATGTGGACATGTCGTATCAGAACAAGTGTAAAACCTTTGTCCTGAATGGAGCAGTTCAGTGATTTCTGCCCCAGGGAAGCCTACTGTTCTCTCATTTCCACTCTTCCAAAGCCCAGCACAGGGCCTGGCCTGCCATGGCAGTTCAGGAAATTGCTATTTACCTATCTCTTTCTTCAATCATGAGCAGACATGAAATGTGCAGAATCTAAAAATAGCAGTAAGATTGGGTTTGGGATCCAGTTTTAATATGTGTAGGAAGGAGGAGCTAGAGACCACTGAGTGAGGGGCCAGCCTCAAAAAATGGAGAAAATAAAAGTCATATGTAATCCCACCCAAAAATAACCACCCTTTCATTTGATGTATATTATTTATTTTTAGAATACTCTTTTTTCCCTTGATTTTGATGGTCCATTGGACTGTCTGTTTTTCCTCATGGAGCAGTGTGTTAAGACTCCACAGCAAAGTGGAGAGTAGAATGGTAGTTGCCAGGGGCTGGAAGGTGGGGAAAATGGGGAGATTTTGGTCAAAGCGTACAAACTTTCAGTTATGCAAGATGAATTATTTCTGGAGATCTAACGTACAGCAAGATGACAATACTTAACAATACTGTATTGTATGCTTGTAATTTGCTTAGAGAATAGATCTTAAATCTGCTCACCACACACACACACACACACACACACACACACACATGCACACACACAATGGTAACTATGTGAGGTGATGGATATGTTAATTTGCTTGATTGTCATGATTGTTTCACAATGTATATGTATATCAAAACATCAAGTTGTGCACCTTAAATAGGTACAATTTTATATGCCAATGATATCCCAATAAAGTTATTTTAACAAAAAGACTCCAGAGCATTCAAATATCATCCATTTCTTTAGCATCTCATAGAGTTCCTAGAATCTTCAGTGGGAAATAACCCAAAAGATCATGTTGTCACACCCCCTAATATTGTAGATTAAGTGTCTGAGGTTCAGAAAAGGGAAGTCACCTCCCAAGGCTACACAGCTACCAAGTAGCAAAGCCAGTATTTGAGCCCAGTTCAGCCCAAGTTCAAAGACAGACACTTAGTCACTACACTGTATATATGGTATAGGACTCCTTCCCTTCTCAGAGGAAACAAGACCTGTTTATGAAAAGATGATCTCCAATAATCTACAGTAGCACACAAGTTGAACTGGGAGAGGAAAGCGCTGGTCAGGGAGAACCTGGGCCTGGAAGGTTGGGGATGGTTTAGCTCTCTCATTTAACAGGAAGGTGTTTTCTGAGCCAGGCCCTGCAGATATGAAGCTATTGGACAGAGAAAAGAGAACAGGCAGGGAGTTAAGAGGAAATGCAGCAAGCAGTGAATATGAGCTTGTGTTTCTTTGGGGCAAAGGGAAGGTGGCCTAGGCTGAGAGACAGTGTAAATTGGTAGGAGCATTTGTGTCCTTGTTCCATCATTCAACTCACATTTATTAAGCAGCTATTATGCATAAGGCACTGTCCTAGGCAGTGGTGAACAAAACCACACATGGTTTCTGCCCTCATGGAGCTTACAGTCCTGTGAAAAAGACACATAGCAATCAAGCAATCACATTACTGTAGCAATGCACTGAAATATGTGCCCTGACAGGCAAGAACACATGACTATGAGACCTGGATAAGGCCAGGGGATCAGAAGGAAGACTTCCATAAGGTAGTGACGCTTGAGCTGAGATCTGAAAATGAGTAGGTCTTAACCAGGAGAAGGTATAGGGCAAGGGTATTTCAGAAAGAGAGAGCTGTGCAAAGACCCTGTGGTCAGAAGGAGCCTGGTACATTTGAGGAATTAAAGGGAGGCCAATAATGTTGTGGTGCAGAGTAACTGGGAGAGAGATGCAAGATGAAGTTGTAAAGGTAGTCAAGGGCCAGATCAGCAGAACAGAGTATACACAGATGTTGCCTAATAATCCCCAAAGTTGCAGTCAAAAAAAATTTTTTTTAGAGACAAATATGAGGAAATTGAAGAGAGTTAAGTAAGTTCTTTGGTCAGACTACCTATGAGCCCTGAGCAGAAGACAGTTCCTTGGTTTCTCATGGTCTCATAACAGGTTCATAGATAACTTGGAAAAATGAGCTTGAAGGAAAACAATCAATTCCATTTCCTCCTGTCCTTGAAACCGTGGAGCAGCCCTGTGGTTGAAGGCCAGGGTAGACTGAGCCTTATTTTTAAGACTTGATTCCAGTTCATTTTTCTGGTTTGCCTGCTGCTCAGGAGTCGGTCTCTTCCTGTAGAATCTTCAGTAGGGAACTGAAGCAAGTCTCTATTAGAATTACTGTCTATGCTAGCTCTGATTTCCTTGCAAGTACAGGTACCTTACCCTCTATCCTAACAGCAAAGAGGAACCATGGAGGAACTTAAGCAGAAGGAGGTGAGGGAATGACAAGATCTGATTCACGTTTTAAAAGAAGCATTCTGGAGGCTGTGGATAGATAATAATACTAGCTAACAGGCATTGAGCTTTACCATGTGCCAGGCGCAGTGCAAAGCATACATTATCTCCTTTAATCACCACACCAACCCTAGGAGGTAAGCTGCAAGGAGGCAATTCAGGCATGGAGAGATGAAATCACACAGCTTATTCAAACAGCGGAGGTGAGATTTGAATGCAGGTCTCTGCTCCCAAAGCCTGTGATTATAATGGTCATGCTCTCTGCCTACCTTTTTATTTTTAATTGAGATAAAATATACATAAGATAATATTTATCATGTTAACCATTGGTAATTCTACAATTTAGTGGCATTACATGCATTCCCTATGTTGTGCAGCAATCACCACCATCTCTACCCAAAACTTTTCCATCATCCCCAGGAAAATCTCTTTATCCATTAAACAATGACTCCCCATTTCCTCTTCCCTCCAGCTTCTGGTAGCCTCCACTTAACTTTTTATAGATACCTCATATAAGTGGAGTCACACAATATTTGTCCTTTGGTGTCTGGCTCGTTTCATTTTGCATATTGTTTCAAGGTCCATCCATGTTGTAGCATATATCAAAATTTCATTCCTTTTATGGCTGAATAATATTTCATTGTGTGAATAAGCTGTACCACATTTTGTTCACCCATTCATCTGTTGATGGACACTTGCATTGTTTCCACTTTTTGGCCATTATGAATAATGCTGCTATGAGTATTGGTATACAAATATCTGCTTCAGCCCCTGATTTTGGATGTATAGTCATCTTGCAGTATCTGCGGAGGATTGATTCCAGGGCCCACTACAGATACCAAAATCCGTGGGTGTTTGAGACCCATAGTCAGCCCTGCAGAACCCAAGGATAGGAAAAGTTGGCTGTCAATATCCATAGGTTCTACATCCCATGAATACTGTATTTTTGATCCACAGCTGGTTGAATTTGTGGATTCAGAGCCTGTGGATATGGAGGGCCATAGTATACACAGAAGTAGAATTGCCGGGTTATATAGTAGTTCTGTGTTCAATCTTTCGGGAATCCACCAAACTTTTTTTTTTTTTTGAGACAGAGTCTCACTCTTTTGCCTGGGCTAGAGTGAGTGCCGTGGCGTCAGCCTAGCTCACAGCAACTTCAAACTCCTGGGCTCAAGCGATCCTCCTGCCTCAGCCTCCCGAGTAGCTGGGACTACAGGCATGCGCCACCATGCCTGGCTAATTTTTTCTATATATTTTTAGTTGTCCAATTAAT